>CAUYSK010065459.1:0-35295 GCA_963575035.1 Avahi laniger
GCGAAGTATCACAAGAACAGAAAATCAAATACCACATTTACTCATCATTAAATTGGAACTAATCAATCAACACTTATGTGCACATATGAAAGTAAAACTCAGCAGAAATCAAGTAGGTGGGAGTGGTTGAGTAAATTCACACCTAACAGATACAATGCGCATTATCAGGGGGATGGGCACACTTATAATTTTGATTCAGTACAAAAGGAATTTATGTAACCAAAACATTTGTGCCCCTGTAATATTCTGAAATAAAAAAATAAAAAAATAAATAAATTTCTAAACAAATAAAATAAAATATGCATACATTCTGATCAAGCAATTACATTTGTGGAAATCCTTCCTTCAGAAATATTCACATATATACAAAGATACGTCTTTAAGAATGGTCATTGCAGCATCATTAAAGTAAAACTTTTAAAAATTCTAAATATTTACCAACAGGGAACACTTTAGCTTATTAATTTGATGCCATCTTTGAAGGACATCTGGTCAGTATTTATAACGTTAAATCTGTATCACTTTTGACACAGTGACTTTTAGGTATTTATCCACAGGAAAAAACAAGTCCACAATGATAGTAATTAAAGCATTTTTTGATAGCAAAAAAAATAGAAATAATTTAACATCCATCAAGGAGGGATTGGTTGGATAAATTCTATGACATGAAATACTCTGAGTACTGTTCAATAATTAAATAGAATTAAATAGATCTACATTATTGTCATGAAAAAAGCTATAGAAAAATATACATGGTATAATCTTACCTAAAAAAAATTTGGATAATTTTTTTATAAACACTATGTAAATGGCATGCTGGAGAGGGGTTAGTTCAATAGCAAGCCTTAGCTTGGGTTGCTACTGCTTTTTAGTTGAGATATCTCTACTGAAAAGTGATACTGCCAATTTAGATGCAGTCTTACCAACTGTTGTATAATAATATTCTCACTAATCAATATTCCTTTACCTCCCTTTGGGGCTCTGGGAGTTATTTCCTGCTAAGAAAATTCAGTTGGGATAGCTCAATTCATGTGAGAGCTTCTAATGACATTGAGTCAGTGACCAGCTCAGCATACCAATGGGTTGAGAATGGTACACCCTTTATTAGGCCATAAAAGATCCTATTATAGCATTTAACTCAAGGCAATGGGTATAATTTTATATTTGTGTTTCTAAGAGAGGCACTTAAATAGACTGTTTCCTAAGTGTAGCAGATACTGTTGTTCTTCACATTACAGTTTATGCAGCTGGTCTTTTCCCACTGCAACCAAATTGCTCCGGTGGGAGCTGCCAGTCACAGCAGAGGAGGGGTGACCCAGACTGGCCAATCACAGGACCTAATCCTGCCTGCCAAGTTCATTTGTCAAATATAGACAAATGACCAGGCTAGACGAAGAAAAGACACTCTCTGGGTTTGTCTGTTTTTCTGGCTGAGGCTGTCTGGAAACATAATCGTTCCTCCAAATACTTTTCCATTATGCAAAACAAAGTGCTCTTTAAAAACTCCAACCCAGCATGGACAAATGGCCAATAAAAAATATGAAGAGTTGGTTATTGCATTGGCCATGAGGGAAAAGAAAATCAAAGGCATAATGCATTACACAGGAGAATTGCTAAAATGAAAAAGAAGAAAGTTTTTTTCAATGTTGGTTAAGCAACCAGAATACTCATACACGATGGTGGAAATAAAGTTGGTTCGATCACTTTGGGAAACTATTTGATGTTGCGTACCAAAGCTGATCACTTGCACATCCTCTGATCCAGAATATACTCAACCAAAATGTGTACTCTTCTGAAAACATTCACTAGAATATTCATAGCAGCACTGTTGCAATAGCCCCAAATTATAAATTGTCTAAATGTCCATTTGCCGAGGATATAACTGTGTTCAAAATGAAATCTGTGACGAAGCGTGGATTTTACATATAAGTAATTTTGATGATGATGATAAAGAAGCAAAATTAAAAGGTTAAGTACTATTTCATCCTTCGGCCTGCTTATGTAAAGACAGTCATATAGCAGACAGATTAATTTAAAAAAGAATCCAGTACTATTAATACATTAATAAATAAATAATAATGAACTGTAGGAGGAAAGACTATAAAAATCATTTCTTCCTTCTTTCATTTTCCATTTATTTTCCTCTTTTTGCTATCTGTTCAACATATAGCATAGAAGAAAAGTTTGAAAAATTTTTTATCAGCTAATCCAGATAGAATGAAGCAATGGGCAGACATGGACTTTTCCTGTGTCTAAAGGAAATATCTAAAGGAAATACTGCACAGGAAGTAATCAGACCAACTCTAGGCAAATAGTCACATTAAACGTTAGTTTCTCTTCTCTTTCCTATGCCAAGATAGGGCTGAAATAATGATCTTAGATGCCTATATTTGAAGGTTGTGTTGATATCTTGTTATCTAACCCAGTTTCACCAGAGTCACTGAAAGATGGATGTACTCAGCAAGCTGTTTATCCTTTCTGCCTCTGAAGGGTTGTCTCATTTTGCTACTTAACAACTTTGTCTCATCCACAGACTTCCAGTAACACATAGGAAACACCTGGGCTTTGTGTGATGTTTGCACTACCAAAGGACACTGGGACACTGATGATGAGCCGTGGACCGATTAGAGAAGAGGCTTTGTACAATCTGTAAGTTCTACTCCATGACTTGATTCTAAATAAAGCAACCCAACCCATTTTATCTTAAACTGCATGATGATAGCCATCTTTACTTTGCAATAATAAATGAATATGGCATTAATTATTGTTGCTTAATCATTTTCAAATACTATAAATGTTTCAATAAAAATTGCTATGCTAATCAAAATATTTCCTGTTTCATTAGAACTATGAACTCTTCCTCATGACTGCAAAATGAGCAATAAAGTTTGATAGCACGGCACAGTCAAGATTGCCTTTTGGATAAGGGTGATTTTCCTCAAAATGTATTATATGAATGCATTAAATATTTGATGCTTAATAAAAGCAAAATAACATTTCTTTCCACTAAGCTGCCTCAAATACCAATTACATAAGACAGATTTGCTAAGCTAATGATTTTCTAAGTATCCGCAAATGCTTCTTTAATTCCTGATGTGTTCTTTTTTGTTCCTCAGAATGCATATGAGTTGTTTTATTCAATATTTGTTAGCTTCACTTTTTTATAGCAAGATTTACTTAACAAGCCTTTTTAACTCTGCCTTGAATTTCATACTGATGCACCTAGCAATGATTATCAGGAAACACTGCCTCAGACATGAAAGCATTGGCAGAAAACCAGAACTCCTTGTACCTCTTCATTCTAATTATGCGATCTCTGGGCTGGTTGTCTTAAACATATTTGAGAACATAACAATGGTTTTGTAAAAGATACAGCTTCCAGTCTATTGTTCACTGCAAACATTATCTAGCTTGTTCCCTTAATGACTCACTTCTCCCCTTGGCTACACCATTGTATAATTCCCTCCCTCAATGATTCCAGGATCAGCTGTGTGACTTTCTTTGGCCAATGACACATTAGCAAATGCAAGACAAACGGAAGCTTGATAAGAGCTTGTACATTAGGACTTGCCCTCCTGGAACCCATTGCCAAGTGCAAAGGACTCATGAAGGAGAACTGAGGTACCCTGGCTGACAGCGCCAAGTACCTGTCAGACATGTGAGTGAGGCTGTTCAGAGCAAGCCAGCCACAGCCTACCTGCCAAATGTCCATCAATGCATAAATGAGTTCAGCCAACACCATGTGAAACAGAGATGAACCATTCCAGCTGAGCTTTGCCCAAATTGCTGACCTGTGGAATTGGAAGCAAATAAATAATTGTTTTAAGCCATTAAAAATATTTGGCTTCCACTCTGTCTTTCCCTATTCCTGTGAGCCAAAATAGGGATATGGTACTGATGATCAAGGTTCAATTACGTAGAAGAGGATAACATTGAAGGAAAGTTTCAGGACAGAAATAAGGAGTGTTTTATCTGGACAGGATATGTCAAATGGTGGAAGATGGACACCTCACTTGGGGTAGGGCCATTGTGCCTAAATGATGCCCCTATACAAAAATAACCACTGAACACTTTGTCAGTATGTCCAGCCACCTGAAATTATAACTTAGTACGGGTGACATCAAATTGCTTTAATTAAGTTTCTACCAGCTGAACCAGTGCTCAAAATAGAAATTATTCTTGGTATGATAAAGTTATTTTTCTTGCATCTCTACTTTATAGGATGATATTTGTACAGCTAAGTGTGCTTAGAAATGTCTAATTTCTAGAACCAAAAAAAAAAACCCACACAATTATTAGAGGGTATATAACTCTTTGTATTCCCCTATCACATCAGCATATAATCGATTGATTATTGACAACATTGACTGATTTTGACAATGCTCTGTCTTCTGCCTTATTTAATCCACAAATTTAGTAATTACTTACTGAATGTCTTCTATGTGCCTAGCACTGAGCTAGGTATTGATAGACCAGAGAAGCAAGATCCTTGTCCTCATGGAACTTCCATTCTAGTGGAGAAAAATAGACAATAATCCCAAGATCATTAAAAAAATAAGATAATTAAAAATTAACATAAGTGTTCTAAAGAGATTAAACAAAGTGATGTGTAAGAGAGAAGGTACTTAGACAGAGGGAGGGCTTCTTTAGATAGAGTGGTGTCAACAAAGACCTTTCTGAGGACAGGAAGTTTAAGAATTTTCATTCCTGAAGAATGAGAGAGAGTCATCCAGGTGTAGTCATCACAGATGACTGTAGGTCTAAATGATTCTGAGATAATGACTACATATCAAATTTGAGCTCACTTGTATACACTGTCAGCCAACAGTGAACATGGCAGGGGAAGACAATGCCCTATTGCTATAATCGATACAACTGGTCGATTTATTGAAAAATATTTGGTATTGAATAGGTCAAATAACTTGTTTGATTTTTTTCCATTTTTCAACTAGTTGTGATGAATTTTTGTGAAAACACTAGTCTATCTTTATGTCACTATGTTACTTTCTACTCAGCTGTCCATTTTTAAATGTTATTTATGATAACACCAGGCTCAATCCCTAGAGCAATTCGCTTGCATGGATCCTTACAATGAGCCTAACTTGATAATGCATACAGATGTCTATTGCATTCGACCATTTTCAGGTCAAAAAATAATGAGATGTCTATTCTAGAATAAAAATTGACACAGGTTTGTTTTGAAGATGAAAAAAGAGTCTAGAGCTCTTGACCTCTAACATCCAGCTTATTAACCTCAACCTTTTCCTAATATTCCTCTTAAAAATGTTAATTTCACCCTAGAGAAGGATGTTATATTTATATTTTGGACACAAGAGAGAATTCTTATATAAATTTTTGGCTGAACTAGGTCCATAGAAAAGAAACATCCCAAGTGTAAAAATAGAGTGTGGTGGTAGAAGCAAACCGTGTACCGTAATAGTTATTTCACACTTTCAGAAAGTTGATTCCAGCATGGTTGTTAATTACAGGAACAGAGAGACATAAGCTAATTAGTTATTGAGTCCCTGTGTTCTTCTTTAAGGAAAGCCATCGATCTTCACCCTCAGAAAGTTATTTTTACATAGTCACATGTGTAAACTAGTGGGTGACAGACTACCTGTGGGGTCCTCCTTTCAGCTTTGGTCTTTGAAATATAAATAATCCTACTTTTACTTACAGGGAGTTTTGAGTCTTCCAAAATAGGTTAGAATACAGCTATAGTCACCAAGTGAACCATATTTAATTACCTATGGCTAATTAATTATGTAGCCCTCAAATGCATTTAATATTAAGGTTTCAAAGCCATATGATATGCCTTTTAACTGTGCCCCCTTAAATCTTGATAGCAAGAGTCCTGTGGCTAGAGTTACGTGTATTATTGCATTCAAAATGCTGACGAGAGAAAAAATCAGATAAGAAGGCTTAAGAAGAAACACACTGACCACTATAAGCTTAATAAGAGATTACATCCACTTTAAAAGTAAAGCACTTTTGTTATAGTATAGCTAATTTGGGACTTTGTGTGTTTCTAGTCCAAGGGTGTGTTCATTATCTTAAAAACAAGATAGATTAACATATTTATACATTCTGCAATCTGAAATTCGAATAAAACAAAATTTTCTTACACAGAATATTTTAATGCATATAGATTTTAATCCTTTATTCTATTACATCACTAGAACTTCAGACTAATAGGAAAGGCATAGCAATTGTTCTTTATAGGACATTTATGGAAGTAGAGTTAGGATTAGTATCTGACCAACACACCTAGTGATCAAGGCTGGATTGTATGTGAGTCTGATTCCCCGTCCTGGTCTTTGGCAGTAAGAGAAGGCATGGAGATAAATCCTCCTAAACCACAGCTGGCCAAGGCCAAGGCTTCCATTTCTTGGTGTCTTACTTTGCTGCCTGCTGAACTTCCCCCAGCAGGAGGAAACCCTAGACATTTTGCTGTATGGGATTTCATGGGATTTCAAGAGAGTACCTAAATCACCAGAAAGGCATTTATACTGATGCCAGGGATTGTACTATCTTCGTTGTTCCCACAGAAGGCTTTACTCATTTGTATTATAACTCAGATTTTTTTTCCAGTGTTTTTATTAGGAAAGTAAAGTGAAAGAGGAGTTTTGGTCTTACAAACCTGGTTCAGACTGTGCCACTGACACTCCTCCAGATTTGGCACTTTTTACTCAGCTGAACATGTTTAAATGGTAAACCAGAGGTCTTCCTGTTTTCTCTGCAAAACGATGGGCATCATATCACAAAAACCTTTCCAGTATTATGCAAGATTACTATTCTAATTGTCCCCACTTTTCCTGTGACCAACAAGATAAAAACTTCAGTCCCACAAATCTTTAGAAATATTTTTTAAAAGAAAAATTTTCACCTGCTTCTCAGGCTCTCCCTACCCTTCCTGATCTTGAAACCAAATTTTCTTCGTTTATTTCTACCACAGTTTTTGATCAGATCAAGTTTACTAAGCAAGGTTATAGTGCGGCTGAGAGGTAACACCATAATCCAAAAGACATATCATTTCTATAAAATATGCCAAATATATCCCATCCTAGGATACCAAACCCCTCCCCCTTTTTCTAGTTACTCTCTTATTCTTACATAGAAATTAATGTTCAACAAAACAAATTTTCTTTGCTATGTTCCTACAAATACAAGTGTCAGAAATCAGCAAAAGCATCTAATATGTAACATTTTCATACCTGAATTCTTGACCTTCCTCCTACTCCACATCTGTTGCACCCACATCCTTCTCCACCCAGGTAGATGGTCATTCCTCCCTTCTAGTTACTCACACAAAAACCCCTCATCCCAGTCTTTCTCTCACACTGCACATCAATCTATCCTATTACTCTGCCTTTGATACATACCCATCGATAAACATCTAAAATTCAGCCACTTCTCACCATCCCCACTGCTATTACACTAGACAGACCCTCTACCCCCTTGCTTCCCTGTTGTCTACTCTTTACACAAACTCAAGAATTATCCCTTTAAAATATATCAAATCTCTGATCAGCAGCTCACCATTCCCTCCCTCCCCACCATCACCACCCCTTTCCAGCCTCTGGCAACCACCATGCTACCCTCTACTTCTACGACTTCAATTTTAGTAGATTCCACATATAAGGGGACTCATGCAATATTTGTCTTTCTGTGCCTGGCTTATTTCACTTAGCATAATAGCCTCCAGATACATCCATGATGTTGCAAATGACAGGATTTCCTCCTTTTTTAAAGCTGAATAGTGTTCCATTGTGCATATATACCACATTTTCTTTACCCAGTCATCCACTGATGGCCATGTGGTTTGTTTCCATACCTTGACTATTGTGAATAAGCTGCAATGAACATGGGGGTTCAGATATCCCTTGACATATCGATTTCATTTCCTTTGGATATGTACTCAGTAGTGGGATTACTGAGTCATATGATAGTTTTGCTTTCAGTTATTTGAGGAAGTTAATCAAAAAGTACAGAGTTTCAGATAGACAGAAAGACTAGATTTTGAGATGTATTGCACACCAGAGTGACTACAGTCAATAAAAATGTAGTATATATTTCAAAATAACTAAGAAAGTAAATTTCAAATTTTCAAATGTCTCCCTGTAAAAAATGATAAATAAGTCAGGTAATGGGTATGTTAGCTTGATTTAATCATAGACCTTTTATACATATATCAAAACATCACATTGTACTCTTTAAATGTATGCAACTATGATTTGTCAACAAAAATAAAATAAAATAGGTCAAATTGTGTCATCCTTTCATTTGGGTCTCTCATGGATCTCCCATTTTAATAAAGTAAAATTCAAAAATTCTTAATGTTGCTTACAATATTCCTCGATATCTTTCTGATCTCATTTCTCACTCTGCCATGTTCTCCATCTCACTCCGATCCTGCCACCATGGCCTCTGTGTTCCTCTAACCTCCTAATCGCCGCTGTCTGGAAGGCTTGCCCTGAACAAGACTACCCCCTAAGGCGACCCCTTGGCTCCTTCGACCACTGTTCGAATGTCACGTTCTATTCGAAGTCTGCCAGTAATGCCCTATTCAGCCCTGCAAACTGCTCCCAGACCCTCACCCTGGCATGCCAATTTCCCTTATGCTATTCTTTTTTTCTACAGCACAAATTTCCTTTTATTATATTTATTGTATGTTGTTTGTCAGATCCTACTGGAACATAAGCTTCAGGGTACAAGGATCTTAACTATTAGCACATAGAGCAATGCCTGACACAAAGCAGACACCCTCCAAATATCTGTTGAGAACATTTTCTCATTATGGGGCTCAGTCCCAGCTTGAGGGGTCCCACCTCAGATCCTGGATGGAGTCTAGGTCTCTTCTTGAGCACCTGCACCCTGGGGTGATTGAAGCCTGGAACATTCCGTCTGAAATTATGACAGACTCCTCCAAATGAAGCACAATCTGTTCAGAGTTCCTGGGAGCTGTCAAAATACGTATAAATAACACCCATAAGATTTGGAAACACAAACCCCAGCAATAAACATGATCAGTTTAGCCACCTGTAACGTGATCACAGGTCTGTTATCTTAAAAGTTAGACCAAGATATCCCACATTTCTGTTTGTGTCGATGCCCCCGAGAGATGAGAGTCACACATGCAGAATGCTTCCATTTGTATGCACGGGATCATGTACAAATCTTTACCTAATGACACTGCTTCCTCTGTCCTGCAATTCAATGTGGAAGTGGGAGAAGTGTCTGTTTTGAACTCTTCTCTACCCTTGAGCAAGGAAATCCACATTTATAACATGTGAGCCACTAAACTTCAGGCCCTTATATTCTCTCTTATCCCAATCCTCAGCTCTTTCAGTGTTTCTCCATCAGAATACTAAGTCCAATGGTTCTGCCATTCCATAACTGTAATCCTTGCTAAGAAATATTTTCAGCTTTTAATTCCCAATTACCAAAGGAGAATCTCCTCTTTGTTTCCAGATTCGGAAAGAATCCCTCCCCACTGGCTTCAGAGCTGGGCATTCCACTCTTGCTTCTTTCTAAGCTTTCTAAGCTTCTTCCGAAGGTTCCAGGAGAAAATTGCGATGCCTGAGCTGCAGTCCCAATCTCTGCTTTCCTTGGCTTTGAAATTCACTGCGATGTGAACAACTTTTCCTATTTTGATGGTAGAATGAACATTCCCAGATTAACCTCTTTCCCAGCTACCTAAGGATCCGACCCTGATTCCTTCTCTCAAATGTTTCCCTACCTCTTTGCCTGGGCTTTGTCAACTTCAAACCACCAACGTGAGAGTAGGAAGAGCCCCGTTTTTTGAATTTGTGAGCCTCCTGCCTCTCTGCTTTCACATTTTCCACAGTTTCTGTACTGACTTCAATAATCATTTTTTAAATTTATCATTTTCTCCCTGAATTCCCAGAGTTCTCCTTTTGAAATCCAAACAACTTTCTGTTCATGTGCGAATGACCAGGCTCAGTAGTCAAGAAAGCCCTGCACAGTCAGTTCTTTCTGGCTCTAAGGACAGGTTTTGCTCTGGCAGCAAGGAATTCCAAACATTGGTTTTTCTTAAAGTTCACTTTGGACTGTGAATTGTAATAAATAAATTAGCGATAAACAAGTCAAGAAAATCGCCTTTATAACAAGAGCTCTCTGTCGTTGCCGCTCTGCATTTCCAAATTTGGATGCCCATAATGAATGCTAACAAACATGCCTGCCTCTCATCCCGGGCTAAAAGTCAGGAAAACAGGAAAGATAATCCAGGGTAGTGAAGACCATGCCAGGTAGCAAGTCCAAATATACGCACAAGGGAAGTGTGCTGGTTTTGGTGTGAGCCTTTCCTGGCCTTTACAATATTTTAAATTTCCATCTCTCCCAAGACTAGATTCTTCCTCATTCCATGTGGGATGCTACCCAGCAGACATGCAGCTGCTCTTGCAGCAGAGTTTGTTCTGGCTCAGGAAATGAATCCCCATTCCTGCCAACACAAGTCTCTTTTTCAACACAAAAGCCATGTTCTCTGCGGGTGGAACATAATCTATGAAATGTATAGCTGTTCCTGTGGTTTGAGGTTCCCCAGAGAGTCTGCTTCCCAAATTCTAGTCCTCTGTGCATGTCCTCACCTTATTCTACAAATTTGGCAGGCATTAAAAGTCTCTGACTCTTCTATCAGCTAACCTTGCCACGAATTCCCATGGGGGCTGTGCAGAGGGCACTCAGGCATACTGACCATGTGTAGTGTTACCCATGCCTCTGACCTCTAACACCAATGTGCCCAGCAAGCTGAATTGGACTGTAAGGGAACCACAACAACTTCTTGGCCCATTGAGTTTAAGCCTAGATGAGAAATAGGCCAAGTAGTCTCCCTCTAGACCTCATTAATGTACCTAGCCTTCTGGATCCCATTATTCTGACAATGAGAGAGAGATATACTAGTGCAGAGTCAAGTTCATCATAAAGGAATCAAATCAAGACAGTTCTTGGAAGCCTCATCCAATGTCAGGGTAAAAGATAGATCTCAGACCTAGAGTAAGATAACTACAAACACCCCCAGGAACACAGATGGTTGTCCATGAAAATGTTTTTACTCCACTTCTCAAATAGAGTTTATGTTAATTATGCAGTCAGTATGCATACTTGTTTTGCTGTCAACTGAAAAGAAATGTGTTTGGGACCTTACAAAATATGACTTAGGTCAAGCAAAAACATTCTATGTGCTATGTGAAATACAAAATATGTGCACTAACATAGCAGAAAGCAATTAAAACCTGCACTCTTGTGAAAGGTGATCTCTGACTAACATTCAGTGCTACTGAACCCTGTTTTGGTTTGGAATTGCATGCTGCTTCAATTAACAGAAAACCCACCTAACAATGCTTACACCAAAATGGTCTTATTGGTCTCACACAACAAAAAGTATGAGAGCAAGAAGCTCAAACATTGTGCGGGTCTTCTAAGATGTTCTACCATCACATGTTTATTCCTCTCTCTGCTTGGCCATCAGCATCAGTGCTTGGCTTTCACCGCTATGGTGACAGAGGGCTAATGTATTCCTTGGCATAGTATCTCTGTTCCATGGGAAGGAGGGAGAGAGGGACAGGGTCCGTGGGTAGAGGAGCAGGCCAACTGGGTCTGTTCCTTTTAAATGATTTACCCTAAGCACCACCCAGCATCCTCTGCTTAACTCTCCCTGGTCAGAACTGGGTCAACTGGCTGCTCTTGGCTGCAAGAAAATTGAAGGAATTTAGCTATCTTGTCATTAGTAGAGGAAGGCATGAGGTAAAGGGTTTATGAATGGCTTTAGCCAACCTGCAAACTCCAATCAACCACTTAGAGCTCAGTAATTCACTGACCAAGCACATGTATCTCTCTCTCTCTCTCTCTCTCTCAGACACACACGCACGGTTTTTCTATTTATAACAACTATCAGAATTCAGTGACCAAGATTTTCTAGTAGAATATAAAAAGCAAATTACCACTAGCTAATAAATAATAAAGATAGTATGCCTATGAGAAAGAGAAAACATGACAAAGGCAGAAAATTCCAAATATCTTGCACAAGAACAATGAAAATCTTTTAAAAATGCAGTTGCATTCTTTGCATCTGGCGGCTGACTAGGTCTAATATCTCTGCTGATCCCTGTGGTATGGAAAACAGATATTCCAAGATATAGGGTTCAGTGGTTCCAGTTTAATCTTCCAGAAGTAAATTTGGGGACCACTATAGAGTTACCACCTATTGATTTTGCCAAGGTAGGACAGGCTACCTACCGTCACCATAATTTCATAAAGGAAAGGCCATTTAGATTAACACTGTGTTATCTTTATTTTTTTTCTTTCTATTTCTCACACAAATGGGGGAAAAAATGTGTAAATGACTTGCCTAAGGTCTAATTGCCTTTAGTTGTTCTCCCACATTCTGCCTTTGTTTTCATAGGTATGAAACTGGTTCTCACCATATTTTTGAGGGTCAGAGGTTTCACCTTCCGTGTAGACTGTTTTAAAAGACAAATTTGCCAAGAGTTTGAAGAGAGAAAAATGATGTCTCTAAGGGGCTTCATGTCATAGACATTCTTAATCCTGTGGCTTCACCCCCAGTTTTACCCTTGGTCCATGCTCAGCCCTCAGTCTTATGAGTGGAATGGAGGAGACGCCTCGCCACAGTCCATGTAGTGTTGGTCAACAAAAGCAATCTGGAAATAGATGCGATACGATTCAAATTAATGCTGCTGTAGGGAAGTGCTTTATCACAATCGTTCTGCAGTGTTGGATGGGTCTACCAAGGGTCCTCAAAGGCTTCTGTGCCAAGAAGAATGCCCCTCCAGTACCTCTACTTTCCACCAGGCCAGTTCGGCCTCTGTCTCTTTTATCAATTGATATTCTTTCCAAAATTTTCTTTGAAAAGGTGTCTTTACTGTTGGGAAATAACAGCAGTAATAATTTCGAAAACCAATAGTATAAAGTACCTGAACCGTTGGCTACTTCCTCTTAAGGTGAATTGAATTCAATTACGTGTATGATTTTCCACTTAAATGAATTTTTAAATATAGACTCACAATGCTACATTTTGAAAATCATACAAAATAAAAATACAAAACATTTGTATAGTATAAATGGGTTGAGAGTAGTTGTTCTTTAAATGTAAGATTTTCTAATAAAGACCAAAAAAACCCAGAAATTGCTTTCTCACAAGAAAATATTGTATCTCTTCAGTCGGGAAACATTAAAATCTTATACATAGAGGAAATAACTTCTAATACTCAATAGCACAGTAGGGTGACTATAGTTAACAACAATGTATTGTATATTTCAAAATAACTAGAAGAGAAGATTTGAAATGTTTCTAGCACAAAGAAATGATAAATTCTCAAGGTGATGGATATTCCAAATACCCTGACTTGATTATTACACATTCTATGCATGTATCAAAATGTCACATGTACCCCCTAAATATGTGTAAATATGATGTATCAATTAAAATAATCTTATATATTGTCAAGGTGAAATAAAAATCCGCCTCTGACAGGACAGAGCTAAGATAATATTAAGTTAGTTACATAATTGAAAATTTGCCCAATATGTGGTAAAAACTTACAAGTTTAAGACCCGTGGAAAGAGACAGAGACATAAAGCTGTGACTCCTCAAGCATCATGCCTATACGTCCTTTAGGTATTGACCCGGACTAATCTTCCACATCTCTTCCCATTTTGTTCAAGGGCCTTTACTACTTACACTCCTACCTTGTTTTGCTTGTTTAGTCATCCTTATCATTCATCTCTCCATAACCCAAACTTGAATCTCCTTGTGTTTTTGTTATCATATTCAATGGCATCCCCATACTCACACTAGAAACATCAAAACCTCTATTTCTCTCATTCAGTGGTTTATGCATTGATCAGAGTTATTTCCTGAGTGCTTATTTTAGAAGTGGAGACACCCAGATGAAAGAGAATCTAATCTCTGCCTTCCAGAGCTTCACAATCAATTACTATCACACCAGTGAGACAAGGTACTATGTGGGCACAAAGGGAAAATTGCTTAATGCTGCCAGCAAGGGCAAGGAGGGTTTCCCAGAAGAGATAACACTTGAGCTGATTCTGGAATGAGGAGTTCATTCACCTGTGGACAAGGGGACACCTGCCATTACTGACAGAGGGAAGCTTGTGGAAAGGGCACAGGATCATAAAACAGCATGAGACATTGGGGGACCTGCAAGGACGTCAGCCTGATTTTCACACGAGCCGTAGCCATGAAGAGGTGGTATATGAGGTGGAAAAGATGGGCAGAAAAGGCCTCGGGTCCATGGTAGAGATTTGAATTTGATCTTATGGGCATTGGAGAGTTTTTAACAATACTTTTTAGCAGGAAAGTAATTTGTAAAAGGCACTTTATAAAAATCACTCTGGCTGCAGTATGGAGAATAGGTTAGTAGAAACTAGAGGCAGGGAGAACAATTAGGGGGTCACTAAAGCAATCTAGGGGAGAAATAAGAAGGGTGGTGGGAAGGGCAACTGATTCTGAATTGCAGAAGGGGAAGAAATTCGGTGACCTGTCATAATTCATATGCGGCTGGAATATCCAACCCTTCCCTAGAACCCTCCACCACTGAGCACTGCAGGAGAGAACAGCCATCAAAGATTTAAGAATACAAATTGATCTGATGATGCATATTCCTCTAAAATTCCATTCATAGAATGTCCACATCTTCCCAGAACCAAATCTGCAAACTTCCCTTACTCTGTGGACTTCAGCTGCGATTTCTCTAAAGTACGAATGGAGAAAATGTCCCAGCTTCTGGCAAGAACAAATCCTTCAACTTTTGCTTGTCTAGATCCTGCCCCCTATAGCCAAGTCGTGAACATCTCTCGGACACAGGGGTCTCTTTCACAACTGCAGCTTCGGTCTTTTCCAGTCTACTGCACTATTCTTTTTAGCCTATGAACATTGGGGGGGGGTGGAGGGGGTAAGGGAAACATACATAACCTAAACATCTGTATCCCCATAATATGCTGAAATTAAAAAAATATGTATTTTACCCTAGATCCCCTCCAAATACCTCAATGCTCTACTTTTCTTCCCCTCAAAAATCTTCTTTTAAAAGGTGGCTACACAGTTTTCTATAATTTATCTCACATTTACTTCTTAAAAGTATGAAGTAAGTTAATATATAAGAACTGTTATTTTGCCATCACTCAGCCCCTAAACCTCTTGGATCTCATTCACTAATCCCAATTGTTTAAGTACATGAAATACTCTAACATTTCCATGGTTTTGTTTGTTTTTATGTCAGTATAGAATGCCTTTCAACCTTCGTTTCCTATGAAAATGTCAATAATCATTCAAAGTGTAGGTTAGAAACCAACTACTCCATAAAGTCTTTCTCAGTCTCTTTAATGTGATGAATAATTTTCCTCTTCACTCCCTACTTATATCTCTATTATTATGCTCTTGTCTATTCTGCCTGGAATTATAGTTTATAATTCAAAGCTCATGGTCATCATTCATAATTTATAATTCAAGGTCATGTACCTGACACCCACAGTAAATTGTAAGCCTTATCTTCATTTCCCCATAATAGAATCCAACAGTATACCCAGCTTATACTAAATGCTTATTCACTTACATAATTGGTTAATTAATTAAGGAGTGAATCAATTGAAGGTTGAAGATACCTAAACTACTAAATAAAATTATTTATGCTCAGACCCTTAGATTTCATAGCATTAAATTTTATATTAAAATTTTATTCTTCAAAATTCTCTTAGATATCCAATACTGTAAAAAATCTGATTAAAATTCACCAAGTCGTTATTATCCAGGATATTCTCTGCTAATAACAAACATAAAAAGAAAAGCTGGGTATAAAATGTTCTTCCGTAGGGGAAAAGAGAGAGAAAGACAAACTGATTTCCAAATAACCAATTGATTTCCCATCTTCAAGTTGTAAATTTATAGTTTTAAATCCAGTCCAGGCAACAGTGCACGAATGTTATAATCAATTCAGTCAACTCAGTCTTATGTCATACGTTTAAACATAATATTTCTTTCTCAAGATTGATTTTGCTCTACAAATTTAAAGGGTATGTGAGCTAACTTTTAATGTATAACAAACCACCCCAAAACCTAGTGGTTTGTTTAGCTCATGATTCTACAGAATTGACAATTTAAGCTGGGCTCAGCTAGCAGGTTCTTCTGGTTTAGGTGAGGTCATTCATGTGCTTACAATCAACAGCCAGATCAACTGAAGCCTAACTGGCTCAAGATTGCCTCAGCTGGAAAGAATTATTTCTGTCCCTGTGTCATCAGTCACCTCCAGCAAAGTAGCTTACACATATTCACAGAGCAACTGGGTAGGATTTCAAGAGAAAAAGAGAAGTTTCCACAGTCTCATGAGGCCTAGGCATAGAACTGACATACCACTTCTGCTGCATTCCATTGGCCAAAAGAAGTCACAAAAGCAAGCCAGGGTCAAAATGAGAGGAGTAGCCTCCACCTCTAATGGCGGGGGTGGGGGGGGATTGCAAAGTCACATTGCAAAGGTGTGATTATAGGGAGAAGAAAAGGTTTGTGGTCATTTTTATTCAATCCATCACAAATAATCAAAACTCCATGAGTATATATCAGACATTTCTTGTGAGATTGTCTCTATCTTCAAAAACCACATAATTTACTATCAGAGTTAGACATTTGAGTTAGACAATAGAGTATGATAAGTGGTATATACTAGTTCCTCTGTTTGAGATGCTCTTTCTCCTATTCATATGATATCCCTTATATCTCAAAGAAATATTAGTTCTTCTGGAAAGCCATGACATGGAACAGTCTTGTCCCAGCAGTTCAAGTTGGCTTTTTATCTATTTTCCATATGACAAACTTCTTTCATTTGTGTCCATTACTGAATTGTCACTTAGAAGTCACAGCACATTGAAACATAGGCCATTCTGTTGCCAGAAATTCATCACAAAAATGATAACAGAAAGAGAATAAAAACATAAAATACTCTTCATCTTTATGTCACACATTACATCATGAGAATTTTTGCATTTGTGCACTTGGTAATATCTGTTAGAGAACAGATGGAAGGCATAGAGGTTTTAAGCAGCAGGAGGGGTGATTTAATCAGATTTGTACATTAGAAAAATCACTTGTCCGGGATTGTAGGCAGAGATCCATTTGGAAACAAATTCTATAATCTTAGTGAGAAATGATGGGATATTCGAAGACAGAAAGAAGTTGCAAAATTTGAGAACTGTGTGTAACGCTGAATCTACACAGCGTGGTTGGTTGATTGGAGATTAGGAGTAATGAAGCAAGAAAAGTCAAAGATGACCTCCAGGTTTCTAGTCCAGGACACTAGGACCAGTCACATCCCTCAGTGAGTGGGAATTGAAAAAAGAGGTCTCACTTGAGAGATAACGTAACGAACTCTTTGAGAAAGGGTTTACTTTCAGGTTTGGACACTGGATATGGGCTAATGAATTTATGGACTTGGTAATAATGAGCTTATCATTGTCAATCACCCCAATCCTCTATTGGTACTAAACAGAAGGTCCTAAACCCTTTGGCATATGAGCTCTTTAGAGAACTCGATGAAAACTGTGGACTTAGTCACCAGAAAAAAATATATATATCATCGACCACACACTTAATAAGTTCATCAACCCCCTCCTACATGCTGGGCTAATGGAGTCTACATTAAGATTCCTTGTTCAAGTAATAAGATGTGTTGACATCATTACAAGCTGGATCTCCTTCCAAGAAGAGGACAAATGTGAATGAAGCATGGTGCTTTGAAGAATAAAGGTCAAAAGTATGAATTAATTAACCCATTCAGCTTAATAGTTTTATTTCCTAATAATGTATTTTTTAAACACTATAAATGTTTAATCTTATGCTCAATTATTTTTCTTACTTAATTTTTGTTAGTACCTTCTTTATAATGATATTTTTTACTCAAGATTTATTTTTAAGTAAAATCTGCCCACATACATTGGTGGAAGTGAATATACAACTCTGTTTTTATGCTGAATCACCCACTAGCCTCCCCTCTTCCCTGAAGAAAGCATTTTTGGAAGACTGTGGAGTGACCATGCATTGAAGGGATTAAAGGGTTATGTAGGGGTGAAGAAGGTGATAGAAAACAGGCTAGTTAATTCTCTCGACCTGAATAAGAATGCTAAGGTTAAAGTCACTAGAATTTAACTCCACAAATATTCAGCACCTTATTTAACATATTAAATCCTCTTAATTAATTATTATATAAATAAAACAATTGTTTTTCACATTCGTGATTTGGATTCCAACGAAAGCACAGCATTATAACAATTTTAAATTGTACAGCAAGGGCAAAAACAGCCTTAGAAGAATTATAAAGTGAATAAAATATAACACTCTCTAACAATTTTCTGTTTTTCATACAAAGTCAACAATACCTAAGTATGTTTAAGCAGAATTTACATGAGGCAAGTATTGGTAATCAGGTCATTAAACAGGTAACCTGGACAGTGAGAATGTAGTTTCTATAGAGCCAAAGACATCAGGGGCAGCTCAGTTCAATATTTTCTACACCAGCTCACAGATGGGAGCTTTAATGATTGAATCAATGTATTGGAGGAAGAGCATTCAGCTTTTAAATATTGCTAAATCTAACATATTTACAATGCTTTTCCTTTCCTGTATATACGCTACCACGATGACATATCACAACGATTTATTTAGGAAAAAAGAATATTCAAATCCCTCCTTTGTGAGTTTCTATGTAAGGAATAATGCAAATATAGCCATTTTTGTTTGTATAGCTATTTCATGTTCTATTGAATGATCTATAAGGGAGTTACTATTTATATTTCTGCTCTTTTCTTTTACAAAAGAAATTGCTCATCTATAATTACAGTTACATAGTAAAGGATTTTCTTATTGAATTTTCCTTTTCGATGGAATTGATTTCTTCATCGACTCTAGAAGTGAAAACTAGTAAGTAGAATCTGGCATTAAAAGAATGTTTAGCCATATGCTTATATCATTTGCTATAATCCAAACTCAACTAGAATACTAATTGCTTTTGGCTTCTCATACAAATGAAAGGGCACATTTACCAATGAAAAGTCAGTGACTACTTCAAACAGGTATATAAATCCACTCTGAGATTCACTTGAATCTTTAACTGAAGAAATTATGCAAAGAAAAAACCAAACAAGGGATATGTGCTTGGCACAGTTAACAACATTCTGGCTTGAAGAGAATTAGCATATAGTACAACAAACTAGATACAGCATCATTCCCGTCTGCTTTTGTCATGTGGCTCAGGAATGAAGACAATGAATGATTATGGCTGGGATGCTGGTTGGCTAACTTACAAAGCCAGGGGTTCCAAATAACTCTGTAAATTTCTGGACACATAAAATGTGTTAAGCTTTCTAACAAAATATGCATGTTTATTTATAAGAAAGGCTGATTTGGAGGCTCTAGATGACTCAATTTATCTTTATAATCACTACAAGAAAAATAAAGGGAATCACCTGTGCAATATGGACTTTGGAGGGTTATTGTCATGTTCAATGGACAGCATGTTCAACCTGGGGAAAGCTGCTCCTCTCCTGGCTTAAAATCAGTTTGGTATGCCTGTCTTCTTGGCCCTATTCACTGTTTCCTGTGATGGGTGATGATAAGCCTATTTGTAATCATGTGAATTCCTTCCTGCATTTTTGACAGGCATGCTTTGAGTTATTTGAGAGGACGAGGGTAATGATTTACCGGTGACATTTCACTCTCTGTTAAGGGAAAAAATGGCACCATTCTTACATGATCCAGACATGAAAAAGGTGCAGCCTTTTGAAGACTGTGACAAAAAAGGTGTCATAATAAATTAAAAAGTAGGCCATGAGGCATTATATTTTGACTGTGTATTACAAGTACTAGTATTGTCATAACTATGGGTTTTTTTTGTCTTTGCATAATTATGAGACATTTCAACCAGCAACGCCATATGTTTTTCTTGTAATGACAGTTATCAACAAATATTAAAAGGTTCATTTAGTGTTTTGACATAAAGCTATAACATATAAATTTTGGTTCAAAAGTCTGTTTTCTCAGAGATTAAAGCCAGTTTTGAGCAAATATGTCTCTGCTTATATACACAGGCAGATTTTTCTTTAAAAAATATTAAAAAACTATGGAAACATTTCACAAGAAGGGCAAGTTAGGTGAAAGAAAAATGGGAGAAAATATATGTTTTACTAAACCAAATAATAAAACATGCTTTGTGTTTGTTGGGTTATATGGAGGTATGTTCTAAATTCACCAATAACTGTTCTTGTTGATTTAAATCATGACTCTGAAAATGGGCAAAAATATAACTTTGATTCTTGTTCTACTAAAAGCATGAACAAATATTAATAAACAGCAATCTCAAGTGAAATCAGTATTCAGAGAATTCACTCCCTCTGAAAATATGTTCCTTGTCAATGTTAATTCTGGGGGCAAAGGAGTATTTTAAAAGCAATATGTGCCCATTTTTCTCTCAAAATACTGCTCTTCTTGGAAGGTGCTACAGTAAGATCTAATTATTTTTAGTAGCTATGGTCCCTTACAGCACCAGCTAACATAAAACTAATATAATAACTTTTGCCTGCCAGAATTTTAGAAAACATTGTGTTCACTGGAATTCCATTATACCACTGAAGTGATATCTGGGTCCAACCTGGAGCAAGAAAACTAACCCTCCACTAAATATTTATGAGATGCAATAATACACCGTCTTCTTAATCCTCCTTTCAATTAGTTTCTTCTATGATCCAGGCTTTCAAAAAATAAAAGGATCACGGAATGAAATTTCTCACATCATCATGTTAATGTATCTTTAGATATTCCGTGCTTTTCAATGTGCCAAAATATGAATAGTGTGCTTTAAAGAGCCCACGTTTTCTAAATTTGTATATTAGTGAAGTTGTGTGGAAGGATGTTAAAAAAAAGGTAAGTTATTTTTAAAATGTAAACTGTTGAGGCAATAAGTGAAAGAGCCAGCTAAAAGAATATTTTGCAGTTGTATGGGGTATTATTCTAGGCTATTTCACTATAAGACAATATCAAATGATTAGCAAAGTAAGTGTAGATGCTAAGGATTCATATGTTTTTATCTTTCTGCGCTCATGCCAAGTCATTTTAAATATTAAATATCCTTTTGGCCTCTGTATCATTAGACCCATGCTACTTAATTCACATGCCTACACACTGAGTGTGAATAAAGGCCATGAAAGGAGAAAATAAAGAGGGAAGAGAAGAGAAGGAAAGAGTTGTATCAATGACACGTCCCCACAGTACTAAAAGTTATCAGTTCTTTCAGGGCACCTTAGACTGAACAAAGGAGATTGCAAGAGACAATCTGTCTACACAGGTGCTCCCCTGGGACCCAAAACCTTCCATAGGCTCTCAAGAAATGGCAAAAAGCCTGGCATGGACACCAGTATACTCCAGTTATGACAATCTTATTTAATTATTTCCCAGGATGGAAAAGGCATAGATTCAGAATCATACAACTCTGTCCTAAAGATTATCCAAATATTTTAGAACAGAGAAATCGTAATCTTTGAAAAGTAGCTATATTACCATAACAAAATATTTTTGAAAACAGTTATCGTATGAAATCTCTTAGGTCCCAATGTCTGACTATATTAATAACTACCTTCATTTCTGAGCCAAATTTGGCAAATAGCATTACAATTTTATTTGAATATTGAGTTTGCCAACTAACAACTGTCCATGTATGCCCCCAGATAATTCACTTGTCAATTCACAGTAAGGCCACATTCTGCATCTGCTTCGAGGTTTGCCAACACAGACCTGTAACGGATCTCCTGGGAATTCTGGTGGCTCCACACACCCTGAAGCTTCGGCAAGCCAACTCCTAAGCTTAGTTAATGAGCAGACAGTAACATTCTGTTGGCAGAAACAACAATCAGGTTTCAGATACCAAGAAAAAGGTCCTGAATCTTCTCTTTACCTGGAAAACATGTGCTTGAAGGAAAAATCTATAGACAGCATTCTCTTGCTCAGCATGAACACCTCCAAATTCAAATAATATGGATCCTTTACCTTGTCTACTTATTGAATTACGCCAATTTGTACAACCATCTATTCAACTAGAGGAGCAGGCAATACAATATGTATTAAGGACACAGAAAAATGAATACCAGAGTCCACAGGCCAACCAAACTTTTTGGGCAACTTTTAATTTAGGCTTTTGAATTACATAACACTTCTCATCATTTTGGAATTTTCAACATTGCCTTCCAACCTTTCAGATTGTCTCTAGATCTTTCTTCACTGCTTTCTTTTTTTTTTATCTTTTTGACACCAACAAAATATTTTTTTCCACTCAAGGAATAAAGTCATTTATTCTTCTTATCCGAAAAGCTTTATATGAGCCTTTATAATCACAATGAGCACACTTCTTCCAGTGTTTATTTAATTCTATATCTTCATCTTTATATCATGATATAGTAGCCTGCACTAATCTTTAAGGAGGAGAAAACCAGTTCAGAATAGATGTTATCTATTTTGATATGGAACTTTCTTTCAGGTCAATATGATCTAGAGAAGCCTTGAGATAAGGAATAAGTATTAAAGCATGAAAACTAAGACTTTCATGTGATTGGATGCAACACTCCGCTCATTTAAGGTTTTCAATAATTGGTTTCAGATATTAACTCTCATAAACAATGTTATAAGTAGCCAATTTTGCAGATTCCCAGAGTTGCTACATTCTCTTATGGTTGAGTACCTGATTTAGGAATTTTATCCAGCTATGACACAGTAGAGAAAACATCACTATCAAACAGAAAGAATCCATTAGGGCCACTTTTCACAAACAAGGGTAAGATACTACTACTTCAGTTTTCAAAAGGGGTCTTACTTCTCTTTCTTAACACTCAAATATATATACATATATATCATTGTAGACAGTTCTTCAATAAAGCAGTAAAGATTGTGATGTCTTTTTCCAGTTGATGGCTTCATAGATTAACTGCCTGTCCCAAATGTCTTGTTGAAAAGGTTAAGATAACCTGTTCCATCATCGTGTCCACACATGAGGTTTTTGCACCTGTTTTATGCTATATCTATGAAATAAATCAAACTATTTATTTTTGTAATTATATAACTTCAAATATATAGGCTACTCTTTCTTCCCAGCATGAGACAATTTTGGGTGATTATTAATATTTAGCCACACTCTAATGTTACTGTGTGTCAAGGAACAGTAAGAATCTGAAAGTCTATACCATAAGAAATGTTACAGAAATAGAGTCTAAAACTAACTATTAAACCAAATGATTTGAATGAATCTTGTGTTAGGATTTTTGATTTACTGCAAATAATAAAAATGGTATAGTAAATCAGGAATATATTTTAAAAATTCTACTGTTGTTGTAAAAGCACTGTTGATTTAAGTCAACATACTTAAGATGCACCACAAGATTTTCACTTAATTTCGTTTGTTCCCCCTGGAAGTCAGCCAGAAATTAATGGTGATAATAGGATGTATACATTATAAGTCCTGGGTCCAAACTTTAAAATAAACTTTTCAAAGTAATTCATGCACATAATTTATCTTGTAATAAATGGTTTATAATGAAAAATAGCAAATCCTGCTCCACCCCTTCCCATTACTGATTCCCACTCCCAAGGGCCAACTACTTTCAACTCTCTTAGCTGTTTCTTTTAGTCTTTACCTCCATATTTTTTTTTTAATGTACAGATACTGGTATTTTAAATTTCTTAGTTTTAGACACAATCTGCCAACTTTCTTTTATAGTGGATAAAGCTTTATCTTTCTTATACTGCCATCATTCTACATCCCACCCACCCATCTACCTCCATATTCCCAATTAATACATACGTGTATGTTAATATATTAATTATAGTGTTATACATCATTATTTAATATATATGATATTAACATGCACATGTTAATATATTAAATAAAAGCTAGTGTTTATGTTGTCATGTATGGGTGTTATATAAAGCACATTTGAGTGATAGATATGTGTCTGTGTGTGTGTGTGTGTGTGTGTTAACGCATATGCATACACATACATAAAATCTCACACATCAATTTGCTCTTTCTCCTATATTTTTCCTCCAGAACCCCTGACATGCTTGCTGCAGTCTAGACTGGTTTGTCTTGACCCTGATGAACTACAGTGGTCCTGAGATTTTCCTTTATTGACATCTTTAGATACCCCTTTATTGCTCTCCTGTATTGGGTTCCTCTTTTCATTAATCGTTTGTCTTTCACTTTCTTAGTTTATTCCATATTTTGCTTAATTGTATACTTTAGTAACTTCTCAAGAAAGTGTGCACTAAAGCTACATGTTTTGAGTTTTTTATGTTTGAAAAATATCTTTATTATATTCTTAGCCCTGAAGGATAATTGAAAATAATTTTCATGGTGAATATTGTAACCGTTGTTCCGTTGTTGCTTCCAATGTTGTTATTAAGAGATCTTGTTCCATTCAGGATCCTTTGCATGTCAACTCTTTCCCTCTTTGGAAGCTTAAAGGTCTTCTTTATATTTCTAAGGTACTAAAATTTCATGATAATGTGGTTTAGAGTTGGCTTCTTTCTTTCATTGTATCAGTATTTTCTTTCTGAAACTTA
This sequence comes from Avahi laniger, assembly GCA_963575035.1. Lineage (NCBI taxonomy): Eukaryota > Metazoa > Chordata > Mammalia > Primates > Indriidae > Avahi > Avahi laniger. The sequence continues at coordinate 24,641 of CAUYSK010065459.1, forward strand.
AGTTCTTCAGTTCTGGAAATTTTTTCTTGTATTATTTGTATAACTCTATATGTTATCTCTATATTTTACTATTACCTATTTATATAATCCATTTAGTAAGACTTTGAGCCTCCTAAATCTCTATTCTGGTTTTATTCTCCCCTGTCTTTGGATTACTCTTTGAATGATTTCTTCGAGCTTATTATCCAACTTTTCAATGACTTTAATTACTTTTTGAATTTTACCTCCCCTGTTTTTCATTTCCAGGAGCTATTAATTATTTATTGATTGATTGATTGGTAATCTAAATGTAACTATTCTATACCATCTTCATTGTGTTGCCTAAATTAGTATTTTTCACTTATCCAACTTAAAATAGTCCTTAAAGATCTTTTTGGATATTTTTCTTATTCTCTGTATTGTCTCTGTTTCTTACAGATTCATGACGTTTCTCTTTTAGGTAGAAGACTTTCCTCAGAAATCTTGTGATCTTTGGTCATCTGTTAACACTTAACCTGGAGGACTAGTAAGATAACCAGACACTGATAGAGTAGGGGAGGGACTTCACTGTAGTGATTGTAAAACTATTTTTTTCCACTAGAGGGACATCCAAAATAGAGTATCTGGGATTCTTTTCTCAGAGGTTTGTCAGTTGCCTGGGGATGAAATCTTCAGTTTTCTCCCTGGTGAAGATACATGGCTAGCTGTAAGAATCCTGTGAACAAGCATACCACAGCCCCTGCAATTTGCTAATTCTTAGGTTTCAGGGTTCTGCAAAAGAAATCAACTGGTTTCTCATTAATGCCTCCCTTTAATATCTATGGAGTTACTTCCTTCATTCTGGCAATTAGAAGAAGAACTGTTGGATCCTTTGTCTGCTGTTATCACCCTATTGGTCTTGTTGGACTCAGAACTTTTTATCCCTTTATTGTCATTTGATTAAATAAATATGTATGACAGATTGACTGTGATTATCCTGAAGCATTATTATGATTTTAATATGTTCAAAGTTTTTAAAAAAAGATATTTACAGTATTAAACTCACATTTTAATAGAAATCCTGAAATCTCAGGTTGAAAAGTTTGGGATGCAGGGAGAGAAAGACAATGTGCTACATTAGAAGAAGATTAACTAATGTGATCTAGAGGCTATTATTTACTTGCCCCAATGAAAAGTTAAAATATAAAGAAAGTCCACTGAGTTAAAAAATATAATATTTAATGTTGTATCACACAAAACACAATAATCCTGAATCATCAGTAGTCACCAGGGAAGTGTAAAGTAAAATCTCAACAATATACCACTACATACCTTCTAGAATGGACAAATTACAAAGACTGACATTACTAAGTAGTTGAAAGATTGTAAAATAACTAAAAACCTCATAAACCACTGGTGCGAATGAAAACTGGTATAGTCCCGTTGGAAAATAGTCTGGCAGTTTTTTATAATGTTAAACACATAATTACCAGAAGACTCAGCAATTTCACTCCTAAATACTCACCTAAGACAAACAAAAGCATGCATCCACAAAAAGACTTGTACTCCACCGTTCATACAAGCTTTATTCATAATAGCTAAAAACTGGAAACATCCCAAATGTCCTACAATTGGTGAGTGAGTAGCAAATTGTGGTCTATTTATAGAATGAAATAATAACCATCAATTAGAAGGAATAAACTACTGACACATGAAACGCCATGGATTAGTCTCAAAAGCGTTATGTGAAAGAAGTCAGACACAAAAGACAACATATTACATGTGTCCATTTATGGGAAACTTTAGAAAGCAGATAGTGGTTGTAAGGGGCAGAGATAGAAAGAACTGACTACACAGAGGCACAGGGGAACTTTTTTGAGGGGGTATGGAGATGTTTTCTATCATGAGGATGGTGGTGGTTACATGTTTATATCTATTTGTCAAAACTCATCAAATCGTACACTTAAAATTGGTAAATATTATTACATGTAAATTATTCCTCAATAAAGCTAATACAAAATAAGATGTAGGTCTTACAATATGAGGTCATGGAAAGGCATTTATAATATGTTAAGAGAGCATGTAGATTTATCAATGGATTTTCAAGAAAGGGGTATTTTGTCAGGTGATTTAATAGAATAATTTTATTTGGGGGAACTAATTTACAAAGGTATTGAAAGAATTGAAAGACCAAACAGGGAAAAATGAGCAAACCAGAGAACAACAACATCTGGAAGTCACTATCACACCTAAGCCTGGGAGGGATTAAAAAAAAAAAAAGAAAGAAAAAAGGAAAGGAAATTATCAGATTTTCAGATCCAGGGCCATCCAGAAGGAACTCAAATAAAGGCAAGGATTGCCTGGTAAGAACACTGCAGAGAATGGGACTTTCTGGAGGGATCCAGAGCCACTGCTAGAAACACCAACTCTTTGACAGCGAATCTCCCACTTGCCCGCCAGGACTTCTGTTGGCAGAAACAATCAGAAGACATCTAGCAAGGGAAACCAAAGAAATACAGTTCTCAGAGGTCTGCCTCCTAGGACACACAGTGAGTGGGGAAAGGGTAGTTTGGATATGCAATGAGAAGACTGCAGAACCCAGGTGACAACCATAGTTACCTCTAGTAGAATTATGGCTGGTTCTTAACCTCTTTCTTATACCTTATCTTTTTGGTTTTTAAGTATATGTTTCTTTCACAATAATGAACAAAGTTATAAAAACTGTATCAAATAATTTTGAAAAATTCTCTATATTTTGATGGAATCAAAAGGATTGCAATAGAGTCCATTTTTTTCCATTAATTTTATTGTCTTCTCTTTAAAAATACAAGGAAGATGAAGCTTCTGGGTTCATCATAGACTCGACTCTAGTCAGTGAAGGCATTAAGTCTTCAGTCATCCCTACTTAATTACGTTATATGCAATGTTGTTTCAAAACGTTCCAGCAGAGCTTGGCACAGGCCACTTTCCCACCCAGCCAGCTGGAAAGCCCGCCATTCCAGAACAGAGCCAGAACAAGCCGCAAGCACAGGCAGTGGAATCACATGGGCAAGTCACCCGGTGGCCAGATGCCTTTCACAGTTTAACCAAAGATGTTAGGCAAAGGCAATGAATTGGGGGCCGACCAGACCTTGTGAAACATATCTGGATGATTTTTGCATGGATTTATGAACAATATCTTCTCAATTTCATAAGAATAATAGTTGTTCAGAGCATAAAATAGATGTTAAATGAGGTCAAAGTACTATTTAAAAATCTCAATGCATCAGTCAGGATGCAACCACAAAAATAAAATCAAATATACACAATATTACATATATTAAGTTAAATATATATATGTACAATATATATACGTACGCATACACACAAAGAGACAGAGAAAAGGTTGATTTATTACAAGGACTAGGGCAAGTAGTCAGGAAGGGCAAATCCAGCAAAGAGGGAGCAACTGTAGACCCAGATGCTGTTGGGAACCTCACCATGAAGAAGCCAGTCCCTTGTAAGTGTTCATCTGGAAAGGTCTGACCTACCAAGAATAATCTCCATATTTAAAATCAACTCATTAGGGACTTTAATTACATCTGCAAAATCTCTTCACAGAAGCACCTAGATTAGTGTTTGACTGAGTACCTGGAAGAAGGTATGTATTTATCATTATTTTAAGAATTAATATCTCCCAGCCATAATATCTCCCTAATTGTAAGCACCAGTGCATGATAAATGCTCAATAAATATTGACCAAATGCATATTTTCCTCTATAGGTGCTGCAACATCAAAATGCTTGCCATGTCCACTAATATCAAATTCATTTGATTTTGAAAACAAATCAAAAATTAAACAATACAGATATGAAAAGAAATAGCAGCATAAAGAATGACATTCTGATAGCCAAGATGATGCTTGAGGCCTTTTCTCCTCCTCCCATTCACCTCTGTTTTATCCCTTAAGCCTACTAGTACTTCTTCCAGCAGAGTTGATACAGAATGCGTATTCTGTATGAGTTATAAAGTGCTAGTTCAAGTTTCAATCAGATGAATCATTAGTAGCTTCTTTGGTTTTGTCTTTATTTCTTTTTGTAACTGAAGATCTTGCCTCATCACAGGGTTCGATGTCCCTAAACTTATCCTTGCTGTAACTTCATCAAGCTCCACTATAATTGGCCATTTAATGTGTATCTCATCTTCCTTTATGGTTAATTCCAGGTCAACAGGGACAGTTTTTTTCACCTGGTACCCCAAGAGCCAAGCGCACAGGTCCTGGAACATAGTAGGAGCTCAAATATTCACTGAATGAGTGAGACAATGAACAAAGAATTAATTGTGCCCTTGCCTTAACCTCCTGAAGAATCCACCTTCTTTAATAAGTTTCTAAGTAAACCCTATCCTTCTCACCCCAATCCCATCAGTAACATAGAGAACAAAAATAAAACTCGATTGTCAGTGAATATGTTATCAGCCAGTGATAGATCTGCTATTTCTCCAAGGATTATGTATATAGCTGAGATTTTTTTTTTTAATTTTTAAACTAAAAAGTTCTCATCTTGATGAGCTCTACAGATTCAGTATGGAGAAGCTCAGTATTGATTAATGAAGGCATTTAAGTCTAGGCGAATGTGGTCAAAATAAATAAACTCCAGGAAAGACTCAATGAGCAGCCTCGTATATCAAGGACAATCTCTTGAGAACACAAGCCTGGATTATGAGAGGTTTCATGCTTGTCTTCCCTGTCATATACTCAATTTTCTCTCAGGCGAGCAATTGGGAAAAAAAAAAAAGCTCAGCAGTAGAAAAAAAAACAAAAACAAAAATAACCTATAATCTATTTCAGGCTTCTTAGTGAAAAACACCAGCTAGTAAGCCTCAAACTAATTCCACTACAAAGCCAGGAGGCGGCTACCACATTCAGCATTAAAGTTTACTGCATTTTCTCTTGGACACTTTTTGAGACTAACCAAGTGGACATTTTATTAGAATTCCCTATTCCCCAATGGGATAACTTTTTACCAGTTTTTTTTAATGATAGCTGAAGTCCCCAATTACTAATTTATACATAAGCCAGACTGTGCCACATGCATTCCTCTGCAATTTGGCTGAGTTTTTGGGTGTCTCATACATGCAGAAGTAGTAAAAGCTGCTAAGGTTACAGGAGGAACATTTTAAGAAATAGAAATTTTATTAATTTCACAATTAGAGATTAAAATTCCCTCCTCCACTCTTTGCAAGAAAAAACTTGTCTTTATTCTCAAACCCCTAAAGCTAAACTCCTTTAATCTTTCCCTGTCCCCAACTGCAATTCTGCTCCCATCTCCAGCCTCAGCCGTTGGAGGTAGAACACTGAAAACACAAAGCTAAAAGTGACAGAAGACGGCTTCTGATATCATTTCCTGCTCTCTAGAAAGGTGCATAGAGAACTGAGTTGCCTCTTTAGCCTCCATCTTAGAAGAGTGATTATGAAAGGGCCCAGTGCAATATGCGAATAACTCAAGAATAGCTACCGATCCATTTACAACTGATAACAAGGGTGCATTGGTTGTCTATTGCCATGCAACAAATCACCACAAACTGGCTCAAATCACATGTATTCATTATCTCAGAGTTTCCTTGAATCTGGAGTCTGGGCATGGTTTTGCTGCATCGTCTGCTTCAGGGTCTCTCAAAAGGATGCAGTCAATATGTGGGCTGGGCCTGAGGTCTCACCTCAAGGCTGGACTGGGGAAGAATCTCCTTCAAAACCCACCCAGTTGTTGGAAGAATTAAGTTCCTTGTGGACTGTGGGACTGAGGGCCTCAGTCCTTTGCTGGTTGTCAACCAGAGGCCACCTCAGTTCTTGCCACATGGGCTTCTCCATAGGGCAATGCACAACACGGCAGCCTGTTTAATTAAAACCAGTGAGAAAGTCTGCTAGCAAAACCAAATTACAATCTTATGCAACATCCCATCATCTTTGTTGTATTTGATTGTTTAGAAGCAAGTCACAGAACCCACCCACATTCATGGGGAGAGGACTACACAAGGACATGAATACTAAGAGGTAGGGACCAACGTAGAGGGGGGCCTCAGCCATGAGTCAACCCAGGGCCTGAAGAGCCTGGGAGGAGGGAAGGTAGAAAAAGTCAAATTTTCAATTTCATTACTACATTCAATAAATAGACTTCGCTTAAGCACACTGGACATAAACAGGGCTTTGTTAAATGGACATATTTGGAATAAGGGGGATGGCTAACTGCTTCTACTGCCAGGATAATTATGTCCTCCTGGGACGCCCCAGGGAGCTTAGAGACATGGACACTGACCCATTATCCAAGAGCAGATAGACCTAATAGAACCCCAGAACCTTTACAACATTAGGGATCTTTAAAATATAAAGTATACAGTAGACCTTTTAAATTCTTTATGGTTTGCCCTTCTTCATCTGGAGAAGGGACGTTATTGCCTGCTTTCATCATCATGTTCTATTTTCTCTCACCACATCTCATTGGTGGAGATTATCTGTAACATTGGTAATTCCTTTTCATTGAGCCACCTGCTCCCTGTCATCTGAGCAAATAAGTGTGCAAGTTGGTGAGATGTGTGGCCTATAAACAATGGCCATAAATCAAATGAAACTAACTGTATAGGTTGAAGTAATGACTGTCTTCATTAGCTCCACATTCTTAGAAACACATCATCACAGCCCACAAAGATAAATAGTAAAATATGAAAAGATAAAGGAGGTTCAAAGTCTTCCAGTTCATTGAAGAACTTTGAATGTCATAGTTCATCCTTAATTTAATTTAATCCAAATGCTAAACATGTGGAATTCAAACAATCCAACAGATTGGCTTGTCTGATAATCTTCCCAAGAACTAAATACAGAGGAATCAATTTTGAAATTTGGGAATAGAACAGAAAGAAATGTCTCAGACCACAAAGGCTGTGGAGTTATACTTGGGTCTTGTTGACAAAACTTTAACCATGTAATTTATTTATTTATTTATTTATTTTTATTTCGGCATATTATGGGGGTACAGATGTTTAGGTTACGTATCTTTCCTTTGCCCCTCCTCCCCCCCAGGTTCGAGTTTCAAATATGTCCATCCTTCGGGTGGTGAGCATTGCACTCTTTGTGTATGCATATACTCGTCCCCTCCTCCCTCCTCCCTCCTTCCCCCTCCCCCCTGCCCAACATCCAGTAGATGTTATTCTCATATGTGCACTTATGTGTTGATCAGTTTATACCATGGAGTACTATTCAGCTTTAAGAAACGATGATATAGCACCTCTTGTATATTCCTGGATAGAGCTGGAACGCATTCTCCTAAGTGAAATATCCCAAGAATGGAAAAATAAGCACCACATGTACTCACCATCAAATTGGTATTAACCATGTAATTTTATTTCTTTCATTTCTGGCCAATGAGATCCTTCATTTTCTTTAATATCTACCTGAACCACATCTCCTTCATAAGGTTTCCCAGGCATACATAAATCAAATATAGTGTTATATGTCATCTTGGATTGTTGCTTGTCTCCCATAAATTTCTTATTTCCCAAATTAATGATAAGTTCCTTGAGCTTATATATAGGATACATGGCATCTAATCCTTCTGTGTCTCCCAAAGCCCAGGCCACATGGTGTTTTCCTAGAATATAGGCTCCAGTATATGTACTCAGAAGTCAATTTAAAATGGATCACTTGATTTTACTTAGAATTAGAGCCATGCTAAATTTATAGAAAGACAATCAAAAATAAAGTAAAGGGACTTCATGGAGAAAGAAATGACCAATCAAAATGGGTTTATATTGATCTGTTGTTTTACCCATATAATTTATCAGTTCAGAAAATGTCAGATGTGGAATGACATGGTACTGAGACCTCCAAGAAAAGAAAAAAGTAGTCTTCTAGGAATCATTTCCTTTGGCATCTAGAGGAAGAAACGATTGTCAAGGAAGTTGGAGGTCTAGCTTCTAGTTGCAAATTTGTTTTGTAACTTTGTGCTAATCCTTCCCCTGCTTTAGGCTTTCCTGTCTTCCACTGCTGAGATGAGAAGGGCTGGACAAGTTCACTGTGCTATATGACTGCAAATTTCCAAGCTAAGGATTTCTGATCTCACTCACAGTTTAGGACCTTGTACCGTGACGCACCTGAATGGCAACTAGGGTGCTTCCTGAGAAACAGGGCTCAAACCACTGATGAGGGTTATTCCTTTTATCCTTCTCTATCCTTCCCTGCCCTGTATTTCAAGTGATCACCCACAGAGGCAATGAGATGTTCTTAATTAGCTTCCTCAGCACCATAAGGACCACATAAAAGTTATAAAAGCATTTCTTCTTTTTCAATGGCTTTTTTTTCTTCCTATCTTAAATATATTTGCGTAGGAAAAATTTTACTATTTAAATGTGTGTGCCTTCTAGATAAGGCCTAAGCATACCTTTTCTTTAACTTAGAAAATGCAAGTAAATGAGAAAATGTCAGAAAATAAGAAAAGATTTTAAAAGAATAAAAAGCAACAGAAAATAGAAACAGAATAGAAGCATTATTTACCAGCTCAAATTGATCTATATAACTCCCTGATTTGAAGAATTTTCTAAAGAGTTCCTTATACCCTTGTTTTTGCCTTTTTTCTAATCTTAGAGAAGTTCATCTGACATTAACTGGTATTATAAGGTGTCCTAATTTGACTGAGGAATGCCTGTGTCAAATAGAATGCTCCTCAACTATCACTAGGAACTTTGGGTAGAAAAGCCTTTACTTAGAGATAACCAAATAAGCCTAGAGGAAGCATGTGGTGCAGTCAATCCTTAAATTAGAAGTGAAACAGCAAGAAGCATTTTATTATGCCTGTTCACTTTTGAAATCCCTCAAGGGAGATTAGTGACAAAGTAAATACATATCAAAAAAATCTTACTCTCCCATATGCAGTTGTTACAGGGGACAAGTTCCTAAAGTTTTGTTATGATATAAAGTAGCTTTGAAGTTGCCCCTGGTTGGTATCAGGTATCTCTTGGCACAAAAAGCCAAGCGGAACTTGTAGGGTAGCCTGCTACCGGCCTAAGTAAAAGAAAGGAGCGTTCATCTATTGGGGAAACAAAAGCTTGATGAGTAGAAGGATGACTTCATAGTGTTGAAGGCCTCAAGCTTCATCCATTTGAAAAAGAGAGGCTATTTTGGAGCAAGTCACATGTGAGCTAGTTGCGGAGAGGCAGAGTGGAGATGGAAAAGGATAATCTCCCTGAACATCTGTCATGATTACACATAAAACCTTACTGCGAAGTCAAATGCGATGCACTTGGTACTTTGGACTATTAAGCCTCTGCTATGGGAATGAGTGCTTGCAGCCAAGGCTATGGGTTTCTATCTGTTTTTATGATGCCTATCACTGTAGACCCAGGCAATCAAGGGAGGCATAATCAACATAATCAACAGGTCAGTAGAGAAGATGCATTTGACCATTTAAGTCAGAAAATAAGGCACACATTATCGTACGCTCTTGTGCACTTTTCCAAAAGGAGCTGGGCAGGGAAGTAAACACGCTCGCCATCGTGGTAGCTGCCAATTTACTATGCCTTTCTCAATTGATGAAACCGCAGGCCACTGTCACTCTGAATCTTGTCAGCAAAGATGGCAGTGGACGAACAGCAACAGCAGCCTTCCCTTACGCACCACAGTGAAGAAGGGAAAGCGGTCCTCCCACAGAGCCGGTACATTTGGTGATAACTCAAACCCCAGCATGGCTCCTCCAGGCTTGGCTGCCTACTGCACAGTAAGGGTCTTCTGTAATTTATTTAGATGCATATTGACCTTATTTTCTTGGCACTGTCATGTGAGAGTATGTTCTTTTGGAGGATTTGGGGACTGGGGGTGGAGGTGCCCAGCACGCTGTCTCGCTTTATCCTCTCTGTTGAAGCCACCAGTGCAGAGCAGTTTGCCACCTCTTTTCTCTCTGTCGGAGCATCACCATCTTTGCTGGAGATGGCATTTTCAGGCCCTCAATTTATATGAGAACTTTAAAGCATGAAGCTGTATGCAACAAAATTTTTGGATGTAATATGTCACCCTTTAGAAATAAAAACCAAGTAATGATTTTAATTTCTATAAGCATTTGCCAGCCAGGGTTTTCAGCAAATGTCTCTGATATCAAAATAACTCTCCAGAATCAGAAATCCGTAGACATTGAACTGAAACAACACTACAGTCTTTTTCTTGGACAAAGACACTGTTATAATGGTGAGTTTTAAGTGGGTATCACCTCTGCACTCATAAAGAGACATACTTTTAAGGACCATGAGAGAGCCCGCCATTGTTTTAGAGGCAGCATATCATTTTTTCTTAGTTGAGTGAAAAACAGTTAACAAACATGTTTTTAAAGGAGTTACTTCCCTTACATTTTTTTTATTCTTTCATTACATTATGCCTCAGTTTATAACATAGAGGTGGTGTTAAAATTCAACCCTCCTCACCCTGAGTTCTTCAAGATTCAAAATGATAATCATTTGTATCTAAAGTACAGCAAGCATTTTAGTACATCACAAGGTGTCAAGGTCTATGTTTCTGTAATTCTGTGGGACTAGGACATAAAAGACACATGTATCAGATTTGTGGCTAACACCAAAACAGAATGAATAGTTTCCATGTTATGATTCAGTGATAACAGAGAACCACAGAGTTCAGTTCTCACTTAATTTCGTCATTTCCCCCATAAGACACAGAAAAAAAT
>CAUYSK010065464.1:0-22187 GCA_963575035.1 Avahi laniger
TGCTATGAGCACGGCAAAATAAAACTCTTAGCAAGTATGAAACAGTTTGAATTGGCCAGGTCCTTTTGGTGGTATCATCACACACCCAGACGGTATTACTTCTGGTAACTGGCTATTGACTCAGCAACTAGACCAGAGGAAAAAGTTTGTTAATGAACCCTTATCAGAGACAAGATTAGCTGACCAGCTCCTGGAGATTATAATCCAGAACATGGAATAAACACATAACCATCATTAAAGTTAGGATAACCTAAGCACTGTGTCTGAGGGCAATATGATGTAGGAGGAAGGAGCGCAGTTATCACTGTCAGGCTTGTGATGGAATCCTCCCCTCTGTATTTACTTTGACTTTATGCCAGTTATTTAATTTATGCAAGGCACTGGAAATAGAAATGCAATCAAGATACAGTATTTGTCTGCCCTCATGAAATTTATGACCAACATAATCAGTTGTTGATGCTGTCAAGTTATTGATATCACAGTATGTAATATATACTATAGACAATTACAATAGGAGTTTATAATACCATGGGAAGGCTAATATAATCTGTCCTTCGAAGTCACAGGAAAGAGGTTGCCACATGAAAGTGATCAGCGAAGGTTTCTTGGAGGAAGGCACATCTTAGTTGAAACCAGCAGGAAAAATCAAAGTGATAGCTCTTTAGAAAATATTTATTCAGTGCTTGTCTCTTATGTGTCAGATACTCAGATAATAACCATGTAAATTATCTAGTTTAGTGGGACAGTCCAATGAGATAACAAACCTTATTCATCTTCCTCTGGATGAGAACATAGATGTTAAGGGAGGTTGTATAAGATTGTTGCCTGTATAGCATATTGAAGCTGAGCAGGGAGTCAACTTAATTTTCTCTCTTCCCATGCGAAACTGTACAGTGTTAGATAAATGCATTTGCAAGTCTTCTTTATTAAGATTACAGTTTCAAGCTTTGGAAATGCATGAAACTGTGAATTGATCATAAAAAGAGGGGGAAAGAGATCTGAGCTTTATACCAGAGGGACACCCCTCCCATAGAAACTAAGAATAGGGGAAAAAAAAGCCACCAAAATAAGTGGAAAAACAAGAAAAAGGAAGAGTGTTTTAAAGAGAGCATAGTCAAGAGGAGCAGATAGTTCAGGAATTAAAATGGGAAGATAACTGATAAAATTCTGATGGATTTAACACTTTGTAATTTACAAGTAGTGCTCGATACAAGAATATTCATTAGACCATTGAGGGTGAAAGCTTAGAAATGAGGCATTTGTGGGTGAATGTTGAGAGAGGGCTTAGAGGCAGTGAATTAAGCACACTTTTGCTAAAGTCGTATTGGTGGATCTGAAGAAAGAGGCAGCTACATGTAAAACAAATATGAATTTGTCTGCCTGTTTGGGTGTAAACTGGAGATTTTTAAGGAAATCACTTCTCTTGCTACTGTTACACTATTTTGTTATAAATATTGTGAGTTATGATGGGAACAGGAGTAGATAGCCTAGAATATGAATTTCAAAATTGTGAGTGAATTTTATGTAAGAACACCTAGAAGTATTTTGTGTTTTGTCCTCGGTGTTAGGAAAAAGTGTGATTTCGCAGCATTCCCTTAAAGGATCAGAAATACTAGTATTTAGAGTATTATCAAGTGAGTTAATCTTGGTGTTTGTTTGTTTGTTTGGAATGCTGCTCTTCCAGAGTTCAGAACTTGAATTTCACCAGTGGGATCTTGTTGATTCTAATGGATTTCTTTCCAATGCTATGTCTATGTTTAGTTCATAATATTAGGTCCCCTCCCAGTAAATTGCATTTAATGGAGAAGAGGTATGAGGTGAAAATAGGGGCGTTTTCCAGTAGAGCAGAGCTGGATTTGGATGTAAAAAGAACGCAACAACAAAACATGAGCTGGAATTGTTTTTGCCTCACTGCCACCTTCTGTTCACATTTATTCCCACCCATTCAATTCAAGAGGCTGAAGGAAGTGATGGAAGAAGTAAAGAGAATAAAGATATAAAATTTCAAAATATTGGAGAAGGTATTTTGGAACAATATGCAGTAGCAACCAGTGGTGGAGAGGAATGGAAGTCATAGAGCTCTGGAGTCTGTTGCTCCTGCTCTGTCCCCACCCTTTTGTAGCAGGGCTCTCAGCAGTCTCTGCATGAGGGATGCCATATTCAGACAACTCCTGATTTTTCAACTTATTATCATATTTGAGAAAGAAACTAGAGCAAAGGGTAGGGGGACAGAGAGATTATCAAAGATAGTGGGTTGTAATTTTTCAAAATGGATAAATAATCTGAGTCCTCAGATTATAAAATCACACTGAATATTGAGTAGGATAAATAACAATCCCGCTATGTGACCCAGAGATACAGTTTTGCATAGATTATTAATATTATAGTTCATTCTGGGTTTCTGCATTTGGGACTTTGCCAGCTGTGTGTGGGAATGTCTGTTTGGCCACATCCTTGCCAATTCATACATATCGAAATATATTTAATAATTTGGTTTATAATTTGTATTTCTTATATGATAGTGATTTTGAACATATTAACATAGATTATTCTTTTTTTGTTGTTCCAGAATTTGCTTATTGTAATAGCTAGAAAAAGTTAGTTAAAATAATTTCCCAGCAATGTAGCCCTGATTTGCTAAGACGGTTACCTATTTTTTTAATCTTTAATCCAAAAGAACAAATAGAGCATAGGAAACAATCAAATACAGAGAGTATTTGTCTAACCAATAGAGAAATGTAATTAGAATTTTGCCTTTTCATGCCTATATACTTACGTAAGTGTTGGGTCTCCAAAAATGGCACTTTGGCACGCTGAGTGCTCTGAGCTAAAGGAGTGCTCAGCAGAGTACTTCTAGAGGAGTACTCTGGAAGGTCTCAGAAGCATCCTCAGAAGCAAAGCCCCTCTCTCACATCCTGCCCTCCTGTCTTCTGTCCCACTTTCCCCGAACATGAGTCATAGAAACCAAAATTTCTCTTTCCCAAGGTGGGTCTTAGAAACTAGAACCCCTTTCTTCCAAAGCAAGCTGTAAAGCTTAGAAAGATCACTCTCTCCCTTTTTCCTTCTTCCCTGAAGAGCCTCATGCCTGAGTGGTCCTGCCCTTTACCAAGGAGGTAGAAACGCCACACAGAGAGGCCAAGAAGAATGTAAAGAGACAGGCCCTGCTGGGTTTCCCCACTCAGTCTGTCACCATTAGATCATGCCCTGTGGTCCAGTCGCATTTCTACCTCCTGTCCATTCTTCATGGAACCTAAGCACAGAAACTCAGCTTCTCCTGGGCGTTTGGATCTTCATTTCTGATGACTCCTGTGTCATGTGAAACGTTGATTAAATAAATGCTTTTCTCTTATTAATTTGCCTTTTGGCAGCCATGACCCTTACGATGGATGAGGAAAGGTATCGAACCTTCCCACCCCACATAAGGTTTGATATTCATCTTCCTCTTTGGTAAACAAAATTGCCAAAGATAAATAGATAAACTGTAATGATATTCTATAACTAATTTGCCACTTGGGAGCAAAGCTGATCATACCAGTAGGGCTGAATATTAGGATTTATTAAGTTTATTTGTGTTTTAATTCTGTCGACTAATAAATGGTTTAGGCAATTTATATACCTTATATTCAGTATGCAAAATCTCATAGGAAATTAATTATATTAGACAAACTTTATAAAGGAGGCAAGAGAAATTGGAACACTATTAATTAAAAGGATCAAGTGAATGAGGTAACCAGGATTCTTTGTTTCCCCTGCCCCAAGTAAAAGTAGAAAATTCTGTATTACAAAGTAGTGTAGGGGAGTAAAACATTTCTTGATCCTGTCTTCATCTTAGGTCCATTGGGTGGGGCTCCAGACTGAGGACGGATAGATTAACACGAGAAAAACCAGCAGAACTGTGTTAACACAGGCAGCGCTCTTACTCATGGGAGTACTCAGTGACAAGTGACTTACAGGGGTGGTTAGAACTTAAAATTATAGAGCATCTTCGTAAAAAATAATAGTTTTGTAGCTAAATATCAAGACAAAGGAAAAGAACTTTGAGCTTCTAGTGGCATCAAGTTGAGGGCAGGCAAATACATAGGGAAACTAACAGTAGCTAAGAACTGGTGTGTAGGTTTGTTATACAAATTCCTCTGGTGCTGTTCTCCTTCTGGTGGAGAAGGGTTTAAAGTTGTCTCAGGTGAATAACTTCTATCCCTCCTGGTGGTGGGGGGGGCAGGCACCTGTACAAATTTATCTCTTTTTAAATAAATAGAGGGAGGGCAGGGAGCTTCTCTTGTGTCTTCTTCTCCATTGCCTTCAGCTCAGATTAATCTTTATGCCAAAGTGGCATATTTGGAAGTGGCCTAATTCTGCTACCCATTAAAGAGCAGAATTTTTCAGCATTTTTACAATAATCAATAAATATTTATTGATGACATGTGAAGTATTTGGAAAAAAAGCTGTATGAGAATACTAAAATATGAAGGACACAGTGCCTCCCCTTAAGAGTTTCAAATGCAAGTAAAAGAGCTAAAGATATGTAGATAGATAGAGGCATAGATAAATAGATCTCTGCAGGTATCAGCCTGTTATGCTTGCAGACATTCACCACCGCTGCCTGGCACTTCTGTGCCCTGAGCTGGGGGAGGCAGACCCCTGCAGCTGTGACTTTCAGCACCACTCCCTACTGCTCTAGCAATGGAGACTCCGGAGAGGGACATGAGGAGGGAACAAGAGAACCCTTGGGGAAGTCCTTCTCTCCTTTCGTGCCTTTCAGCTTCAAACAACGTGTTCACGTGTTACCTTATTTGCTTCATCAACTTTTCATTTTTGCTTAAAAAATTAAAAATAAATAACAAACATTATGATATTGAACCTGTAAATACCTCAATATGCATTTGAAAAAAAATTAAGACATTGTCCTTATAACCAAGCCGTCATTATCACATCAAACCAAATCAGCAGTATTTCTGTAATATTATTTTTTAGTTTTTTAATAATCTTTATTTTCCTAAAATGACCTGTGTAATTGATTTGTTTTAGTTACTGTAAAGTAAGTCATCAAATTTTAGTCTAAGTATACCTCATCCAATTTGGGACATGTTGATATTAAAATAACATTTGCTATTTATAGGAAATTCATATTTAACTTGGTGTTCCATGTTTTTATTTGTTGAATCTAGTAATCATATCCACATTTCACTTGGTTATTGTGGATTTGTGGGTCACAAGTGTTAGACAAGCTCTGGCTTCGTGGCCAGGGGTAAATATGCTGAGCCAGTGAAGTCTCTGGAGCTCACGTCACCACTAATGGCAGTAAACAAGCAGTGCACAATTAAGTCAACAAGATGTCGCTAAGTGCTGGGAAGAAAGAAAAAAGAAAAGTGGTAGATGCGGCGGGATGGGGGTGGGGGCTGGGTAACGCACACTGGGTGTTCAGGGAAGACTTCTATGGGGAAGTGACCACAGTGACACTGACCAGACAGCTCAGTTATGGAAATCATCCACATATGTGCAAATATTAAGAAAATGTTGTTCTAAGAATGGATTGAAGATGTAAACTTCTTGATGTGAGAACAAATGTAATTTATTCAACAAATGCAAAATGTTTTGAAGACTCAAATAAGAGTCCTTGTTTGTGGAATGTCTTGAGTGAAATAAGAGGGTTTTTTGAGATAAAATGAAAAAGATAAACAAGCACCACATTACTGATAGACTTTTATGCCAAGGAGTAGAATTTGGGTAATTTGGATTACGTCCTATGTATGCTGGGAAGCTTTCATGTAGGAGCATGACATGGAACTGTTTCCTGTTGCAGGAGATCAACCTGCCTGCAGAAGATTGTCAGAGGTCAAGGGTAGGAGCATTGGGCTGGTTAGCAGGGGGTGGTCGTGGTAGGTCAGGTAAGAGGTGAAGGTGGCTCCCACCAGAGCTGTAGCAGCGGAGATGGAGAAGAGGATGGATTCAGAACACTGCTTGGACAAATGCTCCCTGGTCCTCCAGGATTACTCAACAGTTCTGCTTAGTTCGTTCTTTATATCACACTTCCAATACAATCATGAGTAAATTTCTATCAAAACATCTAAATCTCTGTATCGAAATTCCTGTTTATGTTTTTTTTTTCTCCCCTACCAGCCTATAAACCATTCGAGGACAGAAATAATGTGTTTTTCATAGCATCTTGCTTACGTTCAGTGCTCAATGGGCTTTTAATTCACATTCCACAAATAATTTGCAATGAATATGTGCTCCTACAATTCTGTTAAGAGTAACATTAGGCAAAAAAATGTGTATGTATATGTGTATACACACACACACATACACACACACACATGATATATAGTTATGGCTATTATAGAAACTTTAAATCCTATTTCTTTTTTAGCCTCTGAAAGTTAACCATGGAAAACATGTCTGTGTGCTACCTAGAGACATAGCAAACATAATCAAACACACAAGTTTTCAGCCTCTTGAGGGAAAAGAGATGTAACTTCCTCAACTTTCCTTTACCAAATCATATGACTGATATCTGAAGCTTCTTTTCTCCTTTGATCCTTTTGCAATCAAGGCCACTCCCATTATCTTGGTGAAAAATCTATTTTATGATACCTTGACTCCTATCAACATAACAAAATTAATTTAAAAAATGTCAAAACAAACAAAGTGCACACAGCCGCAGCATTCCCTCTGTCTCCAGGTAGGAGCTCTTGCAATAAACACACGCACACGTTCTGGCACACTCATTCTACTGCATTTCAATTTCACCCACACAGAGTTTACTACATTTCAGTTTACAGCAAGCAATATACTTCTTGGCTCTTTTACAAATTGATTAATTATTTGTGTAATAACTTGTTTAATTTTTGTTTGCCCCTTAACACTCTGGGAAGGAATCATCTGTATTTTTGTTAGATTTCCTGCTACCTGCCACATGTGCCTGACACCTGTAATCCAACAAGTTTTTAACGAATAAGTAACTGATCTAATGAGCTAAATAAGAACCTCACTGAACCAGATGTTATAAAGTCAAGTGTGGTGGTCACTCCAAGAGTGTTGAGAGGGTAGGAGAGTGAAAAGAGTCGGGTTAGAGTAATGCTCAGGAATTGTAACACCCATTAATAGCAGAGCACCACTCACTTTCTGGAGTATCGCAGCATATCCGTGAAGCCCTTGGGAAACCCTTGAGAACACTATTCACGAAAGAGGAGTATTCGGTGTGTGATTATTTATGTTAGAGCCTCTACATGAATACCTATTTGGTAAGCATATCAACTTTGCGTAGCTACTCCACAAGGCTTCTCTATAACTTATTAATCTTTCATTATTTAGCTGAAGCATTTCCTGTAAGATGCCCTCGGCTCTTTTCTGAAACCAAATTCTTATCACATAAGAGCTCATTGATACCTTATACCTCACAGGCGGGTTCTTGAGGGCAATAAGAAGAACTTGGGAATGTCTTTGTCAGTGATAAAGTACTTCTACATACAACAAGATTCTTTTCTCAACCCCGTTCCGCATTTTATTATAGGACTTTTGCCTCTGAAGTTCTTATAATAGTGACTGCCACCTTGTAGATACTCAAGTACTATTTGTTAGAAGTCGATTGAAGAAACAGCACTCGTGTTGAAACTAGGAAAAAGGCAGCTCTTCACGGTTTGTGTTTATGTCCTCAGAAATGCTTGTTTACTACACACAAACACCACTCTGAAATATAATCATCCGAGGAAATAAAGCTAAGCTGAGATAATTGCCACAAGGGCTATTTTTAGTTAGTAATAATTACACGTTAGCCAACTGGTATTTTCTGCCAACCGGGAGATGGCATTTCTGTTGATGATACGTTGCATGTGTTTGTTCTACAGCTGCATCTTATGGCACACCAGGCTTTTTCTAAGTCTCCCTGCGGTAGGAATTAACGATCAGACCATCTTGCTCTTTTTGTCATTGCTCTGTCTTTATGTTCGTAAAGGAGTATTGGCCATTTCTTAAATGATCTTTTTTCACTATTTTTCCCTCAGCATATCAATGTTTCCCTTCAACACTCAAGTTTAACATTGAGAGATAAATGGGATGCCTCCTACCCCAAAAAAAGCCTCTTGATGGTTATATTTGATTAATGTGACAAATGCTTTTTTCTTTTGAAGACTAAATAGGCTAACTTACATGCTATGGTTTCACACTATGTAGATTTACAGAAATATTAAACTGAATGCCAAAACTATCTAGACCTCAGTAAAAATAGAAATCTAAGTGTCTTATTTTAGCAAAGAAGTTTGAATTAAAAGAGATTAAATCATTTGTCTGAGATCCAGAATGAAGACTCAGGATTATCGACTCTATCCAGAGCTTTCCTCCTATCTGCACAGTTAATGTTATCTTCTGCTAGTTAACTTTTCCTTCCCAGTAACCCACACATAGCAGCGTCACACTGCGATATTGATTTCATGGAGACGATTAAATAAAAATCTTGTGTTGTTAGAGGGAAAAGAAGAGAAAAATCTGGAAAAGGGGAGCTGTTCAAGAAGGTTGACACATGTGGATTTTAGGAGCCACATGAAGATATTGGATACTTCTGGAATTCAAAGTAGAAATCAATATTCACCTAATGCGTGACTTATCAACACCATCAGTTTTAGTTAGCATGCACTCCTTGGACACATTCTACTAATCCAAAGTCTTCCAAGGCATGCATATACAACAGTAGGATAATAATTAACAATGGAATCTCTCTATACTTATATCTATTCTTTTTTATAATTCCAATTAATGTGAAGCCCTGACTTCTGGATACAGATCATGTAATAATATAGCACCCAGGGAGAGTATCACATTCTGGCGAGGTCATTCTACCTCATGGCGGCTAAAATAGGATACATTCAAGGACCTGTGAGGCATACTGGGTAAATACTGGCATCTAGAAGGAAGGAATTTTGAAGTGGCATGTGAAATGGCTAACAGCACAAGTGTTAATAGCACACAAACCTAGGTTTGAGACTTGGGTCCTCATCTTAATATGATCCTCACCAACTAGGCTCTCTAAGCCAAAGTTTCTAAATTTATACATCTGGGGTACTAATATCTACACCATAAAGATGAAATAAAATATTATATGTAAAATACAATGTGATTTTATTACATATAATATAAATAATAATCACTTATTGTAATTATAAATATATATTTATAATTGGTTCAATATTTATTTTATTAAACTGAGAACAGAAATAACATGTTAAAAATATTTCCTGCCTGCTTCTCTAAATGGATGGGAGGAAAGTACAAGGTGAGTTGGGGGGGTGGACCCATGGGGAAAACACGTCTTTGTAGCTATTCCACTTCACTCCTTCCTTTCCCTCATTCAATGTAAGTAGATCTCGATGAATTAAAGAGGCAGCTGACAAAATTATTTGGTTGTCATCAGGACACCTTAGTGTCCTAAGAGGACATTGTGTTGATCTAGGGAACTGGGGACCCAGGTTCTCCCAGTAACCATTTGTATGACCCAGTGTTAACCCTGTCTCATCTTCTCATCCGTATAATAGAAGAGTTGGTCTTGATGACCATTAAGGCCCCTTCTAGACACAGTTATTTGCTGATATAATAATGTCTCCTTTAATTTATATATTCTTTTGTTGTCAAATGGGAAATCAACTCAAGGTCTCCCGTTTAATGTTATTTTATATTATTTTGTTTTCTTTCCCTCTGAAGCCCGGAATTATTGGCAAGCTGTATTATCAGTAAAATATACTGGGGCTCTTGTCTTTGGTGACCTTTAGTTTTATAAACTGTGCTGTGTTTTATTGTCTATAACTAGTTTCTTTTAAGTAGAGGTGTTTACTCTGATACCATATTAATAGAAAGGCCCAAAAAGTGTCAGCCTTAAGGATATAAATTGTTGAGCTGCATTTTGGTGTTTTTAGTTTTCCATTTTTAATTTTTATATTTCACAAATAAATATATATGCTTTCATTAAATATATATATATAATTATACTCATACTCTGAAAATATTACATATCTGTAACATTTTTTCAGGGTATGGGTGAAAAATGCTAAACCAAGTCAATTTAATTATATAGGATATTATTTCCATGATAGTATTGGATTCAGGGCAGTCTATTAGATGAGCAAAGTAGTTTATAGATCTGACTATATTTAATATAGTTTGCATTTTAATTTCAGTGGCCATGATTTAAACTACAATGCATCTTTAAAACTTGCATGTAAATACATTCTTTTATAGAGGTTAATTCTTTATATTCATAATCATCATTAAATGAGTTTTTCAACATAGTGAAAACAATATTTGTTGTTTCTATGAAGATCTTTGTGTAAAGATGTTTGACTGTATTTAAGGGAATCTATTACCTTCACAATAGTATTTTTTTCTTTGCCAGTATGAGAAACTAAAGTTATTGTTATGATTTGTATATTGATTTTTATTTTGTTATTTGTATCCTATTTCTTTCAAAAGTATATGTGAATAAATAAGATTAGAACAAAATATCTCTAAGCTAATAAATGAAATTGCTAAAAATAGAATGACTTAGGAAGGCCTGAATGAATGTAGAATGTTGTGATGGCATGCTAGACAGTGAAACCACCTGCCACTTCTGCAGAACCATGACAAATTGGGACAGAACCCTACCCAGGTTCTTTAAGTCCTTAAATTCCAGTGGTTGTCAGAAGTCTCATGTCAGGGTAAATTGGGGCATGTGGAGAAAGTATAATATTTAACTCATTAAGGAACAATCCACTTTCTGACTCTGTACATCTTTTTGCATTCTCAGGGAAAGACAGCAAGCTTTGGAACTTGTTACTTTCTCCACTGCATACCTCATGGAAGGCAGGTCTGTCTTTGCTCTGGCTTGGTTAAAGAACTTATTAAAGAGGCAAATCAATCTCCCAGAACTTATCTGTCTAGGGTGGTTTCTAAGAGCAATAAATTATAAGCTGAAATATCAAACATGAATTGGAGTCGGCCAGACCAAAGAAGGGAGAGTGATGTATAAGGGCAACAGTCCGCAACCTTTTTGGCACCAAGGACTGGTTTCACGGAAAACGATTGTTCCTCTGAGTGGGGTGGGGGGAGCTCAGGTGTCAAAGTGAGCCAGAGATGGGGAGCAGCTGTAGCAGCTGAAAATACAGATGAAGTTTCACAAGCTCTCCCGCTGAACACCTCCTGCTGTGTGGCCCAGTTGCTAAGTTTCATGGAAGACAATTTTTCCACGGATGGGATGGGGGAAGCTCAGGGGTTGATGCGCGGCCCAGTTCCTAATAGGTCAAGGACTGGTACCGGGCTGTATCCCCAGGTTGGGGACTGCAATATTAGGGTACTTAAGCAGATGAAATAGCATATGTGGAAGTCCATAGATGAGAAGATGTGGTGTGTTCTAGGACCTGAAAGAAGTTTGTACTTAGTGGAAGGTAAACATAGTGTTTGTTAAATATGGGGATGAAGATTCATGGCATGAAGTGGGATGAGGTTGAAAATTATTCAGAGATTGAAATATGCAGGGCTTTATCAAGCATATAAAGAAACTTGAAATTGACTGTAAAAGCCACGAGGAGATAACCAAGTGTTTTAACTGGAAGGTGACATGGTTAGATTTCCATTTTTACAATTGTAATTTGAAACTATTGCAGCCTTAGTATCTTAGATCCTCTTAAAAATGAAGGACAAAAGTTGACTCACAGACATTTTAAATGACGATAAAGATCCCCAAAGAAGTGAAATGACTTGTACTCCATTTCTCTTAAACATTTCAGTGAAAGGATTGATAAAATCCAGGCCATTTTTCCTGAGGGTACTCTTTGGGAATGTGGAAGATGTTAAAATTCTTTCTTTATCTTAAAAATAACACTTTATAGGCTGCTAAGAGTAATTCAACTTACAAGAAAAAACAAAGGAATAAAAAAAGCCCTACTAAATGTTATCTCTCCCAAACATTAATGAAATGGATGGATAAAATTTTTAAAAAAGCATTTATTCTAGCATGATACAATTTTCTATTATGAGAGCAAAGTGGAAAATTAAAGCAACTATGAAAATAGTCCATATCAGATGAAATCATTATGCTGAATAACAAGATTATAGAAATCTAACCAAATGGATTTTTTAAAATGTAAACCTACTATCATTTGCTTATGGTAGCACACATTTTATTACTCTGCAGATCAAATGACCATCTACTTCTCCTCTGTTTATAGTTAGTGTTTTTAAAAAATAGTATATTTCTCTTTCCCGAATATGGGAAGTCCATACATAAGTCACAGTGTTAGAATTAGAATTCCTTACTAAAAATAATGCTTTTGATGGCATCTAGAATTAAAGGTGGCACAAGAGAATTCATGATCCAGATGAATTTTGACAATGGCAAAAGAAATGAGTTTATTTTGCTTTTTTACTTCACATCTCCTACGTTTGAAGGAAAAAAATATTCATATCCTCAAAACTGTTTTTACATAGTGCACGTTTCACCTCCGTTTCCTACAGCTGCCATAACAAAATACCACAGACCGGGTGGCTTAAATAACAGAAATGTGCTTTTGTACAGGTCTGGAGCCTGCAAAGTCCAAGATCGGGGTGTCCCAGCACTGGGGTCCTCTGAGGCCTCTCCTTGGCGTGCAGACGACCACCCTCTTCCTGCCTCTTCACATGGCCATTCTTCTTTGCACATGCTCCCAGGTGTTTCCTTTTGTGTGTCCAAATTTCTTCTTCTTGTAAGGACACCAGTCAGATTGGATTAAGACCCACTCTAACAGCCTCATTTTGAGTTAATTATCTCTTTAAAAAGATTCTATCTCCAAATACAGTTAGATTTTGAAGTACTAGGGTTAGGGTTTTAACACAGGAATTTGGAAAGGACATGATTCAGCCCATAACAACCTCCATAGGCTTCAATGCCAAAAAGCTTTCAAAGGCTCGTTTCCAGCTAAAAATACCTCTTTCTTTCTAGGCCTTCCCCTCTTTGCCTTACTTCACTAATCATAATATGCTTATTCTTCCATATGAATTTCTTTCCTCAATAAATACCTATAAACTTTTTCCATTTCTCTAAATCCTACCTAGCTCTGGCTTTGCAACTCAGCTCAAAATCTTCCCAAATTATTTTACAGATAAAATTATTTTCAATAGATAAAATTCATAGTGAGCAAATACACAATTCCCCAATTAAATTTGCATTCTTTTATATTGGAGATCCTAATTATTCCATATGTTTCTTTTGTCTCCCCATCTAGTTTGTAGCTGATGAAAATGGGAATGACACTTTATATTCATTTTGTATCTCCACGTATATTCTTATATGCACTATATACAGTGATAGAGTGCTGTGTATATAGTATATTCTCAAATGATCTATTTGATTGAGCTTCTGATTAGTAAAATATACAGCTACCTGGTTCTGCTGATTTTTAATGTCATTTTAATTGGCTGTGAATTTTCAGCACTAACTTTGCTTCACCGTATTACTTTATAACCTTCTATAGTGCTTGAGTGGGCTGACCACCAGATGCTTTAGATAGTATTCTAGGCATGAAGGTGGCTGCACATCTATTACCTTATGGGTTGTCAGGCTTATATTTTACTAATGAGGATAGTTGTCTAGGTGTCCTAAACATACCTCAGTTTTCCTTGTGTGCCTTTTCAAGAATATGATCTTACCCAATATCAAATTATTTTTTTAAATCAAAGTTATACAAGCATCTGTGTTATTTTGTGATAGAGGGTCATGGACACTGTGGGACTATATTACTATGTTAGGTGAAAGACTTATGTTGATCTCCATGAGTTATCAATATTTACTTTCAGAACATTTGTAAACTAATGTTTGGAAATGAATTGCTACATGAACTAAGATTTCAATAACTCAAGCCAGTTCCCCCATGTGATTTCTTAAAACGTAAAACCTATAATCTTTCTCTTTCATTTTGGAATAATACACAAAATGTCAAAATGAGAAAGGGACCCTTGGTAGTGATCATTTCTTTATTGTTTATTCTTCCTTGTTGCATAGTCACTTAAAGAGAGAAAAACAGCATACAACATTAATAGCTCCCAATATGTTATCTTTTTACCGTCCCAAACACATGTCCTAAAGTTTAAAAAGCAATAAAAGGTTGCTGCTTCCACAGTCACTGGCTTTGGTTGCTACAGTCGACCATCTGTAGAGGTCAGGGCAATATCTGTGTTTTTCCATCCACATTGCACAATCAGCTCTAACCATTGTGCTCATGTATCATTGAAGGAAAAATGAGCCAAGGAAATTGTCAAGATTCAGAAATGAAATTGCAATGTAAGAAAACTCTCATTCTTTATTTGAGGAAAAGCACCCCAGTTATGGTTAGCAAACAATAAAAATATAAGAGGTTAACACTATAAATGGAAACATCCCATCTATTAATCTAAAATTGATTAATTAGTTTTACAATTTTTTATTGACAAAAAATGATATGAAAAATTGATAGAATATTTAAATAATTTAAGAAGAAATTCACTCTTGTGTCAGTGACTTGATCACTTCTACTCAGGCCACAGTTAGGAAAGTTAATAGAATTGAAACAGAATGTTGCCTGATCTATCTACAAAATGAAGAAATGCAAGAAAAATATAAGTTGGTCATATTTCAGTGTCCTTTCTGGGCTTTGTAACCTTGAAACAAATTTGGCATACTAATGATATCAAGTTAATGATTTCATTGTGAACAAATAAATTACAATTATTTTTATCTTTATTTTTAGTTCACCCTCTAACTAGACTTCAGTTAAACCACATTTTATTTCATTTCAATTCAAATACTCTTTGATAATATAGTTTGAATTTCTTAGATCATTTCAAAAGAAGATAGTCATGTAATTATAAGTGACTAGAGTTACATTCCAAGTCTTCCAACATTCGGTAAAATTGCTATAACTGGGTTAAATGTATATGAATTAAAAAAAAAACATGGATTTGAAAATGGGCATCCAAGCATGATTATGAAAACCACATACAATTAGTCTTACTGACTACAAGCTGTAGCGCTACTTGCTTCACTGGCCAAAAAGGGGCATGATGTGGTAATTGTTACTCATGTTCAGTTCCCACTGTAGTTTCTGACCAGCTCTGGCCCAGAGTATTCCTCCTGTGCTTTTGGTCAGAATTTTCTGATTACTCAAATTACTGGTCTGCCTTCTTTAAGCTATAATTTTTAAGTTTAGTGTTTGTACTGTTTTGACTTTGTATTTCTAAGGTTTGAGAGAACTATTGCCTTAAGTTTTTCCCTACATGTTTATTTATATACTTAACTAATGTTCCTCACTTGTGTCTGCATACTTCTGACCAAACTCAGAGTTGCTCCTTGAGCTAGTGGCTGAGTTATTAGTGTGAGAATTGATCTAGCAAATTGCACAGAACAAATGTTCACTACCATTTTATGAACTGGTAATGTGATGAAATGTATCAATATTCTCCTCATAAAAATACTAATCACACAAACAGGTATATAATTTGAAGACCTAGTATTGAACATGAGCTTAAAAACTCATGGTTTAGAGGTGCTTTTGAATGCATTTCCTTAGAGATTTTCCTTGTACATGAATTTTTTTTTTTATTGTTCTTTTGTCCCTTGGTTATATTAAGTTGCTTATTTTTTTCATATGTTTTTTGGCCATTATTCCGTCTTCTTTTGAAAAGTTTCTGTTCATTTCCTTTGCCCATTTATTGATGAGTTGCTTGATTTTTTCTTTTTAATTTTATTAAGTTCTGTATTGATTCTTGTTATCAGCCCTTTATCAGATGTGTAGAATGCAAATACTTTCTCCCATTCTGTAGGTTGTCTGTTCACTCTAAGGACAGTTTCCTTGGCTGTGCAGAGGCTTTTTAATTTGATCAGCTACCATTTATTTATTTTTGTTGCTGCTGTGATTGCTTTGGGGGTCTTCTTCATAAATTCTTTGCCTAGACTAATGTCTATAAGAGTTTTTCGAACATTTTCTTCTAGAATTCTTAAGGTTTTACACCTTAGGTTTAAGTCTATTATCCATAGTGGGTTGATTTTTGTGAGAGGTGAGAGGTGGGATCCAGTTTCAATCTTCTGCATGTGGTTATCCAGTTTTCCCAGCACCATTTATTGAATAGAAATTCTTTTCATCAGTGTATATTTTTGTCTACTTTGTCAAAGATAAGATGACAATATTAGGATGGTTTTATATCTGGGTTCTCAGTCTTGTCTGTTCTTGTGCCAGTACCATGCTATTTTGGTTTTTAGGCATATGGATTTTTATATTATTCAAACATAATGTTTTTTTTATCTCTGTGATGTGTGTTGTGATCTCTCTTTTTTCATTTCTAATTGATTTTATGAGAGTCCTTTCCTTATTAGTTCTTGTCAATCTAGCAAAAGGGCTGTCAACTTTGTTTATCTTTTCAGAAAGCCAATTTTTGGTTTTATTGATCTTCTGTACTGTTCTTTTATTCTCAATTTCATTTAGTTCTGCTCTGACCTTAGTTATTTCTTTTCTTTTTTATGTTTAGAATTACTTTGCTCTTCCATTTCCAGCTCCTTGAGATGATTTATTAGTTTGTTGATTTGTGAGCTTTCTGTCTTTTAGATGTAAGCATTTAATGCTATTAGTTTTCCTCTCAGGAATGCTTTTGCTGAATCCCACAGATTTTGATAACTTGTGTGCCCATTATCATTTAGTTTGAAGAATCTTTTGATTTCCATCTGGATCTACTCCTTGACCCAATAGTCATTCAGCAATAGATTGTTTAATTTCCATGACTTGGTGAAGTGATTTATTTTAGAGAAAGTTCCATGAGCTGATGAGAAGAATGTATATTCAGCTTTATTTGGGTGGAATATTCTGTAGATGTCTGTGAGACTCATTTGTTCTAGAGCTCTGTTTAAGTCCATTGTTTATTTCCTTATTTTCTGCTTGGAGGATCTGTCCAGTTCAGTGAGTGGGGTGTTGGAAACCCCAGCTACTATGACATTACTGTTTATTGTGTTATTTAGATCAAACAGCATTTGCTTTATGTATCTGGGTGGTCCTGTGTTGGGTGCATAAATATTAAGAATTGTTAAGTCTTCTTGTTGGATTTTTCCTTTCACCATTATATAGTGACCATTTTTGTTTTTCTTTATTTTTGCTATTTTAAAGTTTGTGTTATCTGATATAAGAATAGCTACCCCCATTTTCTTTTGCCTTCCATTGGCCTGGAACTTTGTTTTCTAACTCTTGACCTTGGGTCAAAAATATGGAACACTTCACAAATTTGTATGTCATCCTTGTGAAGGGACCATGCTAATCTTCTCTGTACTGTTCCAATTTTAGTATATGTGCTACCAAAGCAAGCACTACTTTTCTAAATTTTCAATAAGCAATATTTCATAATTCCAGTGCTCAGGTATTGCACATTTTTTATACTTATCCCTAAGTATTTCTTGCGTATTGATCTTATTGTAAATAAAACTTAATTTCAATTTCCAACTATTTGTACATAGTATACAATAATTCAATTGATTTTTGTATATTGATTATATATTATATGATGTTACTAACTCACTTATTAGTTCTAATAGCTTTTATTGTAGATCCCTTCAGATATTCCACATTGATTATCATGGTATCTCTAACCCAATCTATGTATTTCATTACTATTTATTTTTCTTGCCTTACCTTATTGTACAATGTGGAACTTACACTAAAATGTTTGTATTTTTTGGATTTGACATGCTAGTATTTTAATACAACTTACTGTATCTATGTTTATGAAGGTAGTTGGTTTCGGTATTGTTTCTTTGTAGTATCTTTGTCTGGTTTTGGTAACAGGGTGATGCTGGCTATATAAAATTTTTGCTACTCACTGCTCTGTTACCTAAATGCAGATAGGCCACTTTATTTTAATTGAGCCTAGTATCTGCCATGCAATCATACTTAAAAACGCACCATGTAGATTGATATCATGTCCTTTTTTGTTTTAGGATCCCATCCAAGATGCCACATTACACTTAGTCATCATGTCTCTTTTGACTTCTCTTGGCTGTGACAGTTTTTCAGACTTTCTTTATTTTTGATGTCCCTGAAAGTTTTGAAGATTATTTGTCAGATATTTTATAAAATATCCCTTGATTGGTGTTAGTCTGATGTTTTCTTTATGCATGTTGCCTGCCTTGATGAACTAAATTAGGTAGTTAATATATTTTATACATGAGCTCTTGCAAAAACTTGGTAATTCAGAAGCCAAACACCTGTAGATCTAAACTCTGTTTTGCCTCCCCTAAATTGTTACTTAATGCTTATCCTGTCATTATTTATTATAAGTTTATGGATCTTCCTGTCTCAGTATATTAGCGAGTAAGCAATTCCTTTGTACATACAATTCATGCAGCTTTATAGTGCTCTGTACATATAAGAAGTGTGTCATAAAAGCATTTATAATATCATAATGTGAAATAATATAGTAGTCATTGTTTATCATATCTGTAATTAAAAATTCTATATTATGTACTCCTCACACCAACAGAAAATCACAATGTACGAATTGAAACATTTAAACCATGAAGACAATTCATTTCAAAATTAGTACCTCTAGAGAAATTTTGTTCATGTAATAATTCATAAGTATAATCTCAGCAGCTTCACTATATTATCCAAATATATTTGGCTTTCAGTTTTCATTTCAAACTCTCTTCAGCATCTTGGTCTTTACTGAGTGAGACATACCATTCCGTGAGCTCTTTTGTCAACAATCCCAGTAAGAGTTAGATTCAGACTCCAAGTAAGTCTGTCAAATTAAAGCTAAATATTTGAAATTTATCCTTAATAAATGGTCTGATACAGTTTTTGTTACATGTGAGCAATCAATGAATATTACAAGACTAAGTGAAAAAAATCCATGATGATGCCAGGAAAAAGTTTAATGTTTAAAGACATAAAATCTATAAAATATAGAGGCAGAAAACTGAATGAAGTGCTTTATATTTTTCACGTTAGCGTTATAAGGGCAAATGCAACTCCTGTGCCTATTTGCAGAACAATCACAAATATTTTTCATTTATTTGGGAGAAGTAAAACCCTCAATTTCTATCTCTAGAAGCCTTTCCTCTTGCCATTGTTCTTTACCTTGCACTTGAACACTTTTTATCCTTAAAAGCTGACTATCATCTTCAAAATCATTTCAGAAAGATGTACTATAAAGGTTTTTTACCTTGCCAACAAAGATGCTTTACTGGGGCATTTTCAACATAATCTGGCTCTTGCATAAAAAAGACAGCCTCCTAATTTAAATACAGCCAGGTAAAAACACTTTTATTCAATTCTAAATTATGTATTTGTCTTTCAAACTCAAATTCTGCAGTAGGGCTTCTCCCCTGATGCCTGACTAAGCCTCTCATTAAGGGTTTTTATTTCTCACATTTCTGAATCCAGATGAAGCTAGTTTGTCAATCTCTGCTCACACAAAGTGCAATTAGACACATTTTGTATTTCCTTTCTTACTTAGATTGGAATATTTCATATCTTTCCAAAAAACAGTTATTTCCAGGTCTACATTCCTCACACCATGAGGAACATTTAGCCAATAGTTATTCTCTTGTTTGTGGTATAATTTATGCATAAATTTATTTCTGAGTGTCTTGTTCTTGATTTGAAACAAAGATTTTGCTCCCTGCTGCTTTTTTACCTAAATATAGATAGAGCATTATATCTTAACTGAGCCTAGTATCCATTATGCAACATACTTAAATATCACTATATAGTGCAATGTCAAAACCACACAATGTATGCTTATAAGAAAAATGAATTCATGAATGGTTCAGTTCAGTGTTACAACAACTTTCCAGTACATAAACTACTCTGTTTGAATATATCTCCCAATTTTGGAATCTGCTTTAACACTTTCCATAAATCATTTAGTGCAAAAAAGTAATAATGTTTATTATATAATCTAGCAGTAAACTAATGAAATAAATAAAAATATAGTGTCTCAAAGAGATCTCAGAAGAAGACTTAAACACTGAGAGTATTTGACTAATGCAGTGAATGATCCCAAGGTAGTTGCTCAGCTGCTTCTTCCACTAGATATAAAATGATCTTCCTACTAGACTTGTATTCAATTATACAAGCCTCTAGGTATTTCCAGTGGAAATTCAAAAATGAAAAAGTGAGATTAAGTGGTCATATTTTTATTCAAGGCCTACCATGTCATTTTTAGATTAACAATAGAGGTACATATATAATCTACAATTCATAATTATCAATGCATTACAAAACCTACATATGCCTAATAGACTATACCATAATGCCAACATTCTAAAGTTTTAAAATCATACAGAAAAACATAAATTTAGAGGGAAAAAAGGAAAGCTATTAAATAGTTGGACAATAGACTTTGCAGAGGGAACTTAATTGAATTGGAATTATTTAAACTAGAGAATAATGGATTGCAAGGTGATTTACTGTTGAATGTAGAAAGTGTAATTATGAGGAGAATGACAAATTGCTCTGCATCTACCAAGAAAATTTTTTTTAATTAATTAAATTTGGCAATTTCTTCGTCCATTCTCACCCCTACCCCTACCTCTGTTCCCATCTTCTCTGCATGGATAAACTAATTGAAATATAAATAGGGAAATATCATCTTGGGACATGGATATCTAAACTTTTCAACACTGTAATTACAATGTTTGTCTTCCATGTGAATACAAGATAGAATGTAGTAAATTTATCATGATGTACTTAAAAAAATAAAAAACTGGCCATTGCAGCTATTAGTTAAATAATGTCCTATATTTTGAAATGAAAAACAGATAAAAAGAAAATTAACATTTTAAAATACAACAGGTGTTTTGAGGGGTGGATGAACACATTATTTTAAACAAGTTAAAAGAAATATAATGAAAGAGAGAAAGCTGTTAAAGAAGATACTTCCTGTCCTACCAATGCACACAGAAACTTTCTTTAGAATACAGTTTTATTTGTTTGTTTGTTTGATTGTTTTTGTTACTATTCCATCTTGAAACTTTTGTCTATTTTTACAAATTGCACATTGGCAACCTGTCAACAAATCTCTTGGAGCCCAAGGCTTTCTTTTCTGTGTTAATTTCTTTAATAGTATCTGCTAAATCTGGACATAAATACTCACGGTTCCATCTCCAGTCTTCCTATACCAGATTTTTGTGCTCGGAATACTCTTCTTATTTCCATACCCCAGAGTTTTCAAAATCATGCTCTGATAGGCAGAACCCTAAGATGGCTTTTAAGATTTGCAACTCCCTGGTATACACATCCTGCATGGTCTCTTACCATTGAGTATGGGAATGGCTGAGATATGTGATATGGCAAAGGGATTTGGGGGATGTAAGTATGGCCAAACCCCTTGGTTTTGATTTAATAAAAAAAGTCGTTATCTAGGTGGGCCTGATTGAATCGGCCAAGAACCTTTAAATATGAAGCAATTCAAAGCATGGATAAGGTTTTCCTGCTGGTCTTCAAGACATGAAGGGCCATGTTGTGAAGATGGCCAAAGGTTAGGCAACTGTATAGCCTCTAGGAGTTGAAAGCAGCCCCTGGCCGACAGCTAACAAGAATGAAAACTTCAGTCCTACAACTCAAGGAACTAAATTCTACCAAAAACATATGAACACAGAAATGAACCCTGAGCTCCAGAATGGAACACAGCTTGACCCACATTTCAATTTCAGCCTTGTGAGCCGCTGAGCAGAGTATCCAGTCATGTCATGCCGGACTCTGACCTGCAGAACTGTGACACAATAACATGTTTTGTTTTAAGCCATTATATTTATTATATTTAGTGGAAATTTGTTGCACAACAATACACATGCCCAGATGAAATCTAGAAGTCTAAAAAGTATTTTAGCCCTTCACACTTTCACCTTTGAATCACTCAGTAACCCCTCCAATACTCATTTAATTAAGAAATAAATAAAACAACAGGAAAACAGACTATTTATGTCCCATTTCTCTACTCCAAAATGACAACTTTCCATGTCTTTTTTTCTTTTTCTTTTTTTTTTTTTTGAGACGGAGTCTCACTGTGTTGTCTGGGTTAGAGTGCCATGGCGTCATCCTAGCTCACAGCAACCTCAAACTCCTGGGCTCAAGCGATCCTCCTGCCTCAGCCTCCCGAGTAGCTGGGACTACAGGCATGCGCCACCATGCCCGGCTAGTTTTTTCTATATATTTTTAGTTGTTCAATTA
>CAUYSK010065465.1:0-26964 GCA_963575035.1 Avahi laniger
AACAGACAAAAAGGAAACGTAAATCTTTTTTTAACATTCACCAGCTCACTACCCTTCTAGAATTTTCTAAGGAGTCTTGAGTGGACAGCAGCGGGACCAACACCAGGCCTTAGTTTCCTGCTCAAAACCATATCTCAGGGCCGGGCGCGGTGGCTCACGTCTGTAATCAATACCAGCACTCTGGGAGGCCGAGGCGGCGGATTGTTTGAGCTCAGGAGTTCGAGACCAGCCTGAGCAAGAGTGAGACCCCGTCTCTACCAAAAATAGAAAGAAATTAATTGGACAGCTAAAAATATATAGAAAAAAAAAATTAGCCGGGCATGGTGGTGAATGCCTGTAGTTCCAGCTACTCGGGAGGCTGAGGCAGGAGGATTGCTTGAGCTCAGGATTCTGAGGTTGCCGTGAGCTAGGCTGACGCCACGGCACTCACTCTAGCCAGGGCAACACAGTGAGACTCTGTCTTAAAAAAAAAAAAAAAAAAAAACCATATCTCAGGGGCAAAAATCACATCCCATGCAATAAACTTGACTACATTTCAGAGATAATCAAGTCTCCAGAAGCAGAGAAAATAAGAAAGATGGACAACCTGATGTCTCACAGCTGCCTCCTGTTAATTACTCCACAACAGCTTGTATTACTATTATCATCTTTCTTCCAAGAAGAAAGAAAGGAGCAAATGCAGCAGTTTCTCACAGCAATCACTATTTTTTTTTCCTTTATCTTTGTCCCCATAAAATCAGCAAGCCACTTGGCCTCAGTGCTGGCACCCCCTTCTCTTTCTTCAGGATACCATGCCATCACCCTGCTCTCACTCTCCTCTCTCTTGTTGGCTCATTCTCTCTCTCCTTCTAAGAAGATAAACTTTTTTACATAATGTATATATCCTAATCTCTCTGTGAGAAATTTTTCTCCACCTGCACCATGAATACCTACTAAGTTTTGCACCCTAACAAAGACCAGTGTGAATTCCTGGCTATAATCTTGGAATAGACAGGGTGGTACTCGATGAGCAAATGTAGTCCATAATAAAGGTATAATATGTACTTCTTGAAAGGGATGGCTTTGCTGAAGTAACAGGAAAATACCTAATCCCGCCATTTCCTAATAACAGCTGAAGATCAATCATGAGCTCTCTCCCTGCTCTCTGCTCCTTCTCTCTCTAGCTGACTAGCTGACAGGCACCTGGCAGGGACTCAGTTTTCACAACATCTGAAAAGAGCCTAAACACACAGAAAGGAAATGTAAATCTCTCACTTTAAAACTGCTTTTGAGAAATTGTTTTACAGCCTTGAGGAGTTCCTGAACGGTCAAGCAGGAGGTGCCTGTTACAGGCCTCAGTCTCTGTCCCAGGGACAGAATCAATGATCAGACCACAATAATCAGTGATAAACCTGTGGCTTGTTATCAGCTTCTGTTATCAGTCTGCTGCTAAGAAAAGGAGTGGACACAGTGTTCACAGTACCCTGTTAATTTGGCTACAATCATAAATCATCTTCACCATCTTTTTATAATTCCTAATAAAAAGCCTGATATCTGATTCTCTCTGCCAATACACTTTTCCTCTTCCTCCCTTTCACCGTGTTGGCTCTTTTCCACTTGGGAAAAGTAAAATAAACGTCTTCTTTCTATCCTAAACTTTGTTTGGAGAAATCTTTCTCAAAACCTGTGTGTACTAGCTCTGCAGCAGCACTCCACCCTAACACTTCTTGCCCCAAAATGGTTCAAGAAAAGAAGAATCATTCACATTGATTTAATCTTGGTACCATGGCACCTAAATCAAACAAGAAAACCAAATATTTTAAATAATTGTTAGGTTTGTTCCAGGTGGGAACCTGAAAGTATATACAGGACAGAATATGGTTAATGGAAAACTTAGGCTTATAAAACAATAGCCTAGGAGTCTGGAGAGTCCTAGACGTTGTAAATCTGACAGCTGCAGCTAGCATTCCTTCCCCTGTACCCCACCCCCACTGGGATGAAGTTTATCCTTCCCTATTTCTCCTGATAAGGACAACTCTGGAGCTGAAGGATGGATGTGACTGGGGCAGGGGTCCTAGGAGCTGGTTGTTTGAAAAAGAATTTATTACAAGCAGCTGTTCTGGCCCACTTACTTACTCCCCCCAGAAGAAACTCTCTGTAAAACACAAGGCTTTCCCCTCCCTCAGTGGACACTTTTTTGCCTCCACCCATCTGCACCCAGATGCTCAAAACAAACAGCATTTTGCTACACATGAAGTTTCGTGTATTTCTCTCTCTTGGCTCCGGACCCAACAATAATATGATAGTTTCTTTCTTATTGGCTATTTTCCTATCCTGTGCTTTCAATTGCCTTTTTTAAAAAAACAGAGAAGAATCACATGGAGGTATAGAAATCATCCTCAAATGCACAGACTCTATATTCTGCCTTACCACCATGAGGAGAAATATAAAGGACAAAACTGAAAGAAGAAAATTCTAAAAGCGAACTTGTATTCAACTCCAAAGTACATAAATCGTACATATATACACGGAAAACAATGGTTTACAGCCTACAACGCTAATGGCTGTTATCCCTTAATGGTTGGAAGATAAGTGTTTCTCCCGTTATGCTTTTTCTGTATTTTTAACAATGAATTTTTATTATTTTGAAAATTCATTAAAAAGTAAATGTAATATAAAAATTGCAATATAGCCAATGAAAAAAGTTCACATCCAAAGGCTACAGAAACTGAATACATCTGAATTAGCTTCCACTCCGTTCCAAAACCCCAGAGTACAGAGCAGAAATATCAGACTGTAGTTTGATTCTCCTAATTTAAGGAATTAGATTTAAATCCCCTCATTACGAGACGGTAATTTTTAGCATCACTGAGTTGATGAGGAAATAGATAAAAATCAGGAGATCATATTCAATATATATACGAAATATAAAAACAAATTAACAAAGCAATATATATATATATTGCAAGACCACAGGGCCTCAGGAAAAGAATATGTTCTGTATGTAAAGTTAATCATATGGCATTGTGATCATATTTTGTATATTCAAGTACAGAAGAAACTATAGGTTTAGTGGTCATGCATGGGTACAGAGATGAATGATAATAAAAAATTGAAATCTGGCAAACTATCACATTCCTTGTGTTAAAAAATGAGTAAATATAATGACCATATACTGTAAAGAAGGATAAGGAAGAAAACTATTTTGATGTTCAGGTTTAAATACTAAACACAAAAATATATCAAATTCTGTGTCTACAGTAATTTTTGAATTGTATACAAGTGCACTGCAAATAAATGAGCTTTTTAAAAAAATTTTTTTAAGTACCTTAAGTTGAGGCATACTTTAGTAAGCAATTTCATTTTTCCTATCATATATATTCAGATACGGAACATATAATCTTCAAAAGAATACACTGCTATTTAAATATTTTCAATAAACACTTTAATCTTACCAAATATAGTATTTTGGCTGAAATTTCTGTCTTACTGACATAAAACTAAATAAAATGGCACCTATTATTTTCTTAATAAAATTTTTAACTTTCTCATAAATTTAAAAAACAAAAATTATTTCCATTATTAACCATCAGCATGAAAGTAAAACTCAAAACATTTCAAAAGGTAATCTACTTAAAACCAGCAATATGAATAAAAACTACTAATATGTCACCTATTACAAATAGGATATGACATAGTACATACTTCTGAACAGGTCCAGTGTGCCTGACTTCTCTCCATTCTTCATCTGAATTAGATGTAATAGAAAATGAGTAGCAACCACTACTTTGCTTCTGTAGGAAGGTGTAGGTAGGTTTGGCTGCATCTGTATTTGAGGGCTGACAGAACGTGGCAAGGAAAAAGATCTCCTTATAAATACATAAATACAAACATATTAATTTTCAAAAGAACAAACTCAAAACCTAGACTTGTAAGAGAAAATGTAACTAAAAGAAATTCCTATAAATGAGTTATATCTATACTATTGGAATTCCTATAAAGATACAATCAAGCCAAAAATAATACATGTCACCAAAAGATACTATATAAACAATGGTCAAAATTTAACTTGAAGTGCTACTTCCAGATATGGGCTCTATAATTAAAGAATTCTGCAGTTCAAAATAATCAATTCTGCAGTTCAAAATAATCAAAACAAGTGACAAATAGCAGGAAAAAGTAAAATTTAAAATTAAGAGAGGCTGAGTTTATAATAACATAAACTGATATTCTATTATTAAACAAAAAGTAATATACAAATTTGTATAAACAATATAATTAGCATGAAAAATTTTTACAACATTATACATAAAGATAGTGGTGAAGTCTTATGTCTTATCTTACACTAATGTGGCTTTCTACTGGCCTTCTGAATAAAAGATTAGCCCCATACCAAACCTGTGTGTGTACATGTGTGTGCACATGCTACTTAATAAACACTTTTCTCTCTAGAAGTATTTGACAGAGATATACAACCTACATGTATATTACCAACCTCCTATAAAAATAAACATAGCATTTTTAAACTTACTATTGTTTTCAAGATAATTTTAGACTAATAGAAGAATTGCAAAAAACAAACCTCACCCAAATTCCCCTAATTTTATCAATATATAACCATAGTACAATTATCAAAACTAACAAATTAACATTGGTATAATACTATTAACTATAGACTTTAATCTGATTTCATTAGTTTTTCCATTAATATCCTTCTGTTTCAGGATCTTACAATTCCTTAGTCTTTCCCTGTCTTTCACAACTTCTGAAGAATACTGGTCAGTTATTTTGTAAGTGTCTTTGTCTCACTTTTCTCATGACTAGATTGAGGTTATACATTACCAGGAAGAATACCACAGAAGTGATGTACCCTTCTCAGTGCATGATATGAGAGGGCACATTGTGTTGATACATTTTATTACTTCTGATGTTAATTTTGATCACTTGGTTAAAGTGATATCTGCCAGGTTTCTCTGCTGCAAAGTTACTACTTTTCTTTTTGTAGTTAATAAATATTTTGGGCTAGAGACTTTGATTACGTAAATAGCTTCTTTCTCCTTAAATTTTCGCTCATTTAATTTGTCATCCATCAGTGAAGTTTGTCTGCAACAATCATAAATACAGTATCCTAGTGGTGGTTTTATATTTCTCCTATTCCTTCTACTTTATTAATTAGATTCTTTTCTAAGAAATAGTTGTCCCTTATCCACCATTTATTATTTATTAATTCATTCATTAACTCAGTTATCAATTTATATCAGTATAGACTCATAGATATTTATTTTATTCTTTGGTTATAATCCCATTCTATCATTACTGATGTTATTGAACAAACTGTTCGAGCTTTGACTCTGGAAGTTATTTCAGGTTAGTTCCTATGCCCTTTTAACAAAACATAACATTTTGAAATCAGCCTACTATCAATGAAAGAATTTTTACTGAACCTCCTCACCCCTTGCTAATTATATTAATCATATGCTAACCTGAGATATTGATTTCATCTTCATTTCTTCAGCAGCAGCAGCAGGAAAAGAACAAGCTGAAGCACAGTAATAATGAATAAAAGAACTTTCTTTTGAAGAGAAGTTCTGAAACAAAGGAAGTGCCTGAACCCAAGACAATGGATAAGAAAGCTCTAATTCTCCATTGGTTGTACTTATTTCCACCATAATATCTTTCAATTTCAATTCTTCTCTTTGTGAAATAGGATTGTGTAGCTCAAGGAAAATGAATTCACTGAATTTTGCTATAAAAGAAAAAAAATTTTTTATCAATAGTATTTTTTCAAGGGTATCATAAGTAAAATAATTTAATTATTAATAACTGTAAGGTTGTATATAACCCAAGGTATTTTGTATGTTAGGTAAAAACCCAGGCAAATTAAAACCCCAAAATAAGCCATTGTAACCTAGAACTAAAACTCACAATTTTTAGACTCCCGTTCTACTGCGCTAAAATGGCAACTCCATAATGATATTGACTGCTATTATCTCCAATGCTTGGCATTTAGTAAGTGTTAGTAAACATTTGTTAATTAATGTATAAATAAATGAATTATAATTAAGCAATTATTTTTCTCTAGTCTCCTCCATTGATCAAATCTATCAACTAAGAAAGTATTCCAATTAAATACCTCCTACATTTTCTTTCCTCAACCATTTCAATGTTGGTCTTGAAAGACATTCTCTCCCCTCATAATGATTATAAATGGCTCTTTATATTTTCCCCAACTTCTTTTCTATTTAATCATAAATTTTCCTATTGGATTTAAGGGATAAAATTTTTCTAATTCGATGAAATTAATTTCAATTCACTGAAATAATTACATTGTAATTAAATTATTTTAGAAGAAAACTATTTTATTTATCAGACTTGTCAGGTTTTTCTGAAATTCAGAAATCATTTTATACTCACATTGCTGACCTAATGTAGAGTTTTCTAATTGGGCCTGAATTTCTTGAAGGTAATTTGAAGAGACCCAGAGGAAAAGGATAGCATGACTCCTTTTACTGTGAT
The DNA here is from genome assembly GCA_963575035.1 of Avahi laniger. Lineage (NCBI taxonomy): Eukaryota > Metazoa > Chordata > Mammalia > Primates > Indriidae > Avahi > Avahi laniger. Next base: position 6,496 of record CAUYSK010065465.1, read on the forward strand.
CATCATCCATACTTTTCCATAATCCAAACCTCTTTAAGTGTGTGGTATCCACTAGCAATGAAACCTCATTCAGGGACACTGAAACAAAGATAACAATTTAAAAATTAATTTATTTAGCAATACAGCACTTAAGCACTATATGACACTTCTTAATACATTATATTTTTTTAAAAAGAATTATATACAAAGTTTTTCAAAAATATATTTCCAGTGTACTTCACTAAACTTAGCTAAGATACCCCAAGCAATATTATTACAGTAAAAAAAAAAAAAATTAACATTACAATCAGGAACAGCCTAAATAATTATTATTAATAAATGATAATTAGAGATTTAGCTTCTCATACTGTATGATTTCAGTTATATCCAGAAAAGATAAATTTGAGATTAAATATCCATAGTATAAAAACCTTGTCCAGAGAAATTTCTCACTAGGAATTTTGAAATCATTAGCAAAAAGAAAAAAAAGTCTACCAATGCAGAAAATTAAGTATAGTGTACCTTTGAAAATTATATATTTCCATTTTTTCTATCTTGATCAATACTATAAACCAAGACTCCAAATATTATCATAAGCCAATTTCTGGCCATCTTTCTTCTCCCAAAACATCTGCATTCCACTATACAGATAAGCCACTACGAAAAGATTCTCAATAATAATATGAGGTTCTAAATGGTTTAAGAAGACATTCTTTTAAAATTCTTACAGATTTTATTTCTCAAAATTCCTGGGTAATCATTCTAAAGTATTAGTCCTTCTCCGTCTTAGTGAGCTAAAGGAATCTTCTCTGACGAGGACTTTTTTTTTTTTCAATTCAAAGAAACAGAAAACTGGTTTAAAGAAGTCCCGAAGGTCATCTAGTTCAACTTTAAGAAAATAAGAAGCTAAACCGGTAATGCAAATATCACTTAAGTATAAGCCCGAGATAGGTGCCTATTTGAAACAAATCTCTTAGTATTCCTCCTTGCATTATCTCCTGGCATTTTGCTATTCAAAGAGAGGTCCTTAGCCTGTGACATTGGCATTACCTGGAAGTTTGTTAGAAATGCAGACTATCAGGCCCTACCCTAAATCTACTGAATTAGAATCTCAAAGTAACAGCCCACCTCTACCCCTAGGATTCATATGAACATTAAAGTATAAAAATCGTTTTACATTAAGTATTCAAATACTTAATTAACCAGTCATCTTAATGTTCCCAAGCCAGCCATTCTATTCTTCCTACTTTAACTTTCCCAATCTGAAAACTGACAGTAAAACTGGCAGCAAAAACAAGCAGATTAAATTAAAATGGGGTGAGAATCCTAAGGAAAATCTGCTCAGCATTTCCTCCTCATGCAGCTCACAGCACTGTAGGTACATTTGATACTATTTCTGTGAAATCTACACAACTACTACCAAACTAATTGTTCCAGGCTTTTAGAATCGAAGGCTAAATTTTTTTTAGGAAGATTGCTTTAAAGTTTCTCTTTTTTAAAAAAAGGGATTTAATACCATTATGAGCAAAATTTACACCTCATTACCAAATTTTCCCCCAATATGTGGTCAATTCTGTTATAGGGATACAGCACAGATGCTGAAAGTGGGAGTTGCCTATCCACTTTTCCATTCCTTCTTCTTCCTTAATAACAGAACCCTAATTTTATTGAGAGAAGCAAGACACTCAGCCTTTAAGAAGAACTCTGTTTCCTAGTTTCCTTTCCATTGTTACTAACAGCCGAACATAATTAATAGCTAAAATATAAATCTGAAAAATCAGTATTTTCCCTCAGTTGCATGCAAAAAAAATAAACATTTAGACCTCTAGGTTCCCATCTATAAAACCTTTTATATGCTTGCTTTGCTTTAAAAACATTTTGCATATGGAAATAAGGACAGGATTTGGGGAAGAAGACTAACATTGTCTTCTTCCACGATGAAACTGTAAGCCTATTATCACTGAAAAGACTATTTTTCCAAAATTTGTAATTAAAATTGTCTTTTAAAATTCATGTGATAAAAAATCATAAATAAGCAATATTTGAAACAAAGTACAAACTATTAACTATGAAAACCTAAAATATTATTTTTGACATCTATATCACAAGAATTTGAGAGGTAGCTCTGTCTGTTACCCAGGTCTTTAACTATAAATTATAGCATTATCTTTTCTGAAATTATTCCTTTTAAAATCACATTTTTTTTGTTTCTTCTAAATAGCTAATATTATATTATTCCTTAATAATTTATTAATATTTACTAATTAGGACTATCAATATACTTACTCTGTGCTTTACATAGTCTTACCTAAAGTGACAATCTAATTATTAGAATCATTATCATAACTTAGTTTTGGATTCTGTACATGAGGTATCTGCGGAATCCAATTAAAGTCACTTTGATCACATTTGCAGTCTTGGAACAAAAGCCTCCTCTTCTCTAGTTCATAGCTAAAGTGCTATTTGTGTGTTTTTCTTCCTTGTTCTTTTTATAATCCATTATCTAAAGAGATTACACTCTATTGCTTATTATTTGTTTTCTTGTGTCATTATTCTGGAAGATCTTTAGTTGAAGAAAGAATTAAAAAATGGTCTGAGTCTTGTGTAAACTGCATGTACATTTTCCAATCTACTTTGCCTTACTCAGATAAGAAATGATATAAAAACCTCTCTTAGCCTCTATGTTAAAACATTTTATGTGTTTGTGTGCAATATTAAACATTTTTCTTATGCTCCTTTCCTTATAGTTCCTATTTTCATCCATTTTTATATATACCAAAATATTCTTGCTATGTTTCAAAACTTTATTTCTGTTAAGCTGAAGAAATCATCATGAGTCCTTTAATATTGTTTGGCTTAGAGTGATCAACACAACATTCTGTTATAAACATTTTATTCTATTAACACATTTTAACTCCCTTTGGAGCTGCTACAAAATGTTAAGTTAAGGTGAAACATTATTAAACTTAGTTTTACTTAAATTCTAAACTGAAAAAAAGTTATGGAAAACTGGTTGCAAAAGGATTTCAGAATTTTTGCTGATCAATTATTTTACACTCAAAATTACAATGAAAAGGCAAGAATGATAACTTACCTTGAAATGGGATCTTAACATACTTTGTTGTAAACTAAAGAAAAAAATCAAAAAGCAAAAAATGAGTTACCACTCAAAATGTATTACTATTCACATTTTTACTTTATTTTTCAAACCATAAGCACATATTCAAAGTCTAGACTAAAAGTGCTCAAGCTCTTTTATCAATAAATCAAGAAAACGTTTCACTATAAAGACTTAGTTTTATGGAAGTTTAAGAACCCCATGCAATTAATTTCTCTATATGCTCATTTACAAAAACCAGTAAGACTTTATTTAATATATTTTTCAAAAATGTTCCCTGAAAATGTAAAGAAAAAAAAGACAAAGTCTGATATGTATATAGCTGTTGTAAAAAGAAAAAAAAAAAAGGCAAAGTTAAAACTGCCAGGAGACCCGTAAGTAACAGTGATTCTGGTAAATATATCAGAGTCAAAACAGAGTTTGATGCTTGGCTTTACTGACTCAGCAGCACATGACCATTTTCTCAGGGATGAACTTAAACTAATCAAACTCACAAAAGACCACAGAAGAAACCAAAATACCAACATGCTATATTGTTTATAATGAGCAATTAAAACTGTCAAAAGACTTAACTTGTGGACCACCTGGTATGCACATTCTGTTTCTGTAGAAAAACAACTAATTATGATTTAAAAGTTGCTTTTACCACATGGAAGCAGGACTAGAAAAATCAGTTGTTTAACGTGAAATGGCTACAAAAGATCCAACTTCACAACAGTGACGGACTTCCCAAAATGAATAATGTAAACTAAGTCCTGAAGCCAGAACACTCTCTCCCCTGGATGACTTTTGGATGGGTGCCACCAACTCTTTCATTCCTAACATTCATCTTTTTTGTTTCATGTTATGAACTCCCTTCTGACTGAGGCTTTTGCTCTTTCTGGTCCTTCTGTCTTAGGAAATTTATTTTCTCTAGGTATCTTTCATATATATTTGACCTCTTTAAGTCTTGCTTTGGTAACAAATTCTCCAGAGTTGTGGAGCACCTGGCTAAATCTTGCATATACAATCTAAAACAGACTTATGCTTGGACGTTTGTTTTTCCATTAATGCCAAATGAATCTGTGCCTATTTATTTTTTATTTTCTCTTTGATCAATATAATTACAAATAAATAAATATATTTTAATAAATGAATTGATCATATCAGAGGTATAGTCTATGAGCACAAAACAAAATCAAAACTGTCTTGGTACATATCAGTAGAAAACACTGTTCAGTAAAATCACAGGTTTATTATGACTCCATTTATTTTTCCAATTTAAAAATTATTTCATATTATGCCTTCACAAATATATCACTCACATTCCATAGGGTAAGTCAGCAAAATGTGAGGCAAAAGGGCATATTAACTGACCTTGGAGTTAAAATTCTGCTCTATCTGTACCACTTACACAAACAGTAAGTAGGTAAACTCAGGTAACTTGCAGAACCTCTCTCAGCTTTAGTAAGACCCTTAATCAAGGGTAGCTATTATCATTAGACACTAGCATCTGATTAAGAATGTTACTAGTTTATTTTTAATTTTATTTTTTTTGAGACAGAGTCTCCCTCTGTTGCCCAGGCTAGAGTGCCATGGTGTCAGCCTATCTCATAGCAACCTCAAACCCCTGGGCTCAAGCAATCCTCCTGCTTCAGCCTCCCAAGTAACTGGAACTACAGGCACGTACCATCATGCCTGGCTAATTTTTTCTATTTTTAGTTGACCAGCTAATTTTTTCTATTTTTAGTAGAGACAGGTCTCGCTCTTGCTCAGGCTGGTCCCAAACTCCTGAGCTCAAGCAATCGTCCTGCCTTGGCCTCCCAGAGTACTAGGAATACAAGCATGAGGCACTGTATCTGGCCTACCTAGTTTAATTTAATCAAATATACTTTATTATTCTGTCACTTTCACATGACCACCATCTATATTTAATGTATATTTTTGCTTCCCAAATTCTGGCGTGTATCACCGGGGCTTTAATATCACAAAATACATCTTGGCAAATGTAAATAACTAGTCCTAGAAAATAAATAAAAGAGGTGTTTGCTTTTCAGAGTTTATATAGCCATTACTACAAAATTATGAGGTAGAAGTAGCACATCTATATGTCCATAGCCTCCACTTTCTATACTATACTCTCATTCCCCACCCGCCCAAGTACTCTGGTCCTATCAAACTTTTCTACTTGGCAAGGATCTGGTATTCATTTACACCTTTGAAGGATGACTAAACCAACATGTTACCACACCAGAGTTAAAATCCTATTCCCAGCAAAAATTTAACATCTAGTTAAGAAAGTAAGAAAAACGTTTTTGCAGCAGTAAGGTAAACCTAGTTCTCTGAAATCATAATATATCTATTTAAACTTAGGAATAAAGTTAACCATAATAGATATTTTATAATTTCTTACAATAGCTAGTACAGTTCTCTGAATATAGCATAAATATGTTTCCTACTATCAACAAAGATTTTATAATAAAAAAGAAAATGTTGAGGTGAGGGGCCAAGATGGCAGCCTAGAAGCAGCCAGCACGTGCTGCTCTCACAGAGAGGATCAAAAGCAGGCGAGTACAGCAGGACCGCATCTTATGAAATATTCTACAAGCGTTCTCGGTAGTGATAATACTCACAAGAACATCCATCTCAACTAAGAGATTGGAAACTTGGACAGGACTCTTGGAAGAATCCCAAAGATGATGAAAATGTTGGAAAAGGGGCCTATTTCTTTGTCTGTTTTTATAACAAATTCTCTCTTCAAAACCACAGTAGCTGAAGTCACTGAAGTTTTATTGATACATAGGAAATTAAAACACTTAAAGCATTCTTTAACTGAAAAAAATAAAGCACACTGTGTTGTTCAGCTACACAGTTGATGAGCGAAATGTGTATTATTATCATGTTGGAAAATGGCATTTTCTACACCTGGGTAATAACAGCCACTGAGTACTAAGCACAGACAAGGACCCAGGCACTGGGGTGTGCTATTTGTACATGGTCTGATGTCTCAAAATGACCCCCAGAGTGAACGCCTTCCTTCTTTCAGCTGTGGGAAACTGAGGCTCAGCTGGGCATGGCAGAGCTAGGATCTGAATTCAAGTATACGTGACTCCCTATCTGAAGCTTAAGGATCAGGTGCGGGGGAGACCTCCAGGACTAAAGGAGTAGATGCTGCCTGGGTCTCCAGTGAAGTCTGTTTTTTAACACATTAACTACCATGTGAGTTGCATTTAACTCACACTCGTTTTGAGCCTGGGGCCTCATGAAGCATGTATAACTCACATGTCTCTTCACCTTTGGAGCCATGAGAACTATTTTTCAAATTGCATATAACTCATGCACAGAAAACAATAAAAAAAAATCAAATTTTTCATTTAAAAAAAAAAAAAGCAGGTGAGTAGATATTCACCTTCAGGGGTACTGTCTGGGAGAGAGCACTGGGAATCAACAAAGCAGCAGCAGGAGGCACTGAAAGCAAAGAAGACGGAAGAGGGAGGCCCGCTCTGCTGGATCAGAGGTACAGGAGGAAGCTCCTGCGGGTGGGGAGGCGGCAGGCAAGGGAGCCCTGGGGAGCCGTGCTCTCCTCACAGACATTGTAACCTGAGCTGCAGGAGGGTCCCTCTACCCCCCCTGCCCTTCCACCCCACCACAGGTTACCAGATGGGCGCGAGAACTGCCTGCATGCTGGAAAGCAGCTCTGCTTCCGAGAGAAGGTACACATGGATTTCTCTGGCTTCCGACCCCTGGGCGCTGCAGCTTGTGCAATTCTCAGAGCCCAGGTACAGAATGCTGCATAAACCTAGAGGCCTGAACCGTTGCTGTTGCCTCCTCATTGCCAATGCCAGGCCGGAGAGGAAGTGGGTAGGCTGGGCGATCTCACATACCCTGGAAACAAGCGCCATACACTGCTGCTGTCACCGCCGCAGGGAGACCAGGTGGAGCAAGTGCCCACGACCACCCACAGCAGCTACTGCTGCTGCTGCCTGGGTAGCCCCGCACAGTCACTGCCACTGCTACTGACACCACGGGGTGGGTGGGGGAGGAGAGAGTGACCGAGGAAGAGCAAGCACCCAAAGTTACCTGTACCAGCTGCTACCACCTGGGTAGCACTATCCAGTCACCACCCCGGCCACAGCCACCCTGGCCTCCTCGGCCACCAGGGTACCGGGGCAGAGGATATGCCCACTACTGCCTGCTCCTATCGCCGCCGCCTAGATAGCCTGCTCAGCCACCACCAACTGCCGCTGCCACCTGGAGACCCAGGCAGAACTAAACACCTAAGGCCCTACACAACTGCCGCTACCTATGTAGCCCGGCCCGGCCTCCACCGCCACAGTTGCCATTGAGGGACCCAGGCAGGAGCAAACCCCCAGGGCCACCCGCCTCCACTGCCACTGCGGAGGGGGAATCACCTGACCCCCACTCAAGCTGTCAGCAACAGCCTGGGGACCAACCGATCCCCCAAAAAGGACATCCCTCATCACCTGCTTGGACTGTGATCAACACAGGGGAACAGGAAAACACAGAAGAGCAGCAGTATTACAGGCTCGCAGTGCTTCTGCCCCTCTCCTGCCTGATCAACTTTCCTGAGTGGGCCCAAAACAGGCCATGCAGGGGCCTGGGAGCTGGGGGTTACATAACCTAGTCTACCATCACTGGCACCTGACCACCCTCCCAAGAGTCTTAAGTTCTAAGTGACCTGAATTGCCATTAAAAAGAAGGTGGGTACCTAACAGCACAAGCTGGAGGGCACTATACCTCTCCCTCCTTTACTGAGCAAAAGAGTTGCCAAAAGAGGAGAACAGGTGTACTACAAAGCTACCTGTTTTTCACTGAGAGAAGAGATTCCAGATGACAAGGAATGAGCATGAGAATTCCAGCAACGTGAAAAAACAAGATGGTTTGACACATCCAAAGGGTAACACTAGCTCTCCAGCAATGGATTTCAACCGAAAGGAAAATGTTGAAATGACAAACACGGAATTCAAAATATGGATCATAAGTAAGATGAAGGTTATCAGTGAGAAAACTGAAAAACCAACACAAAGAAACAAAAAAAAAAATTCAAGACATGAATGAAATATTCACTGAAGAGATAGATAATCTAACAAAAACTATAAAAGAATTTCTGGAAATGAAAGAGTCATTTAGGGAATGTCAAAATACAATGGAAAGTTATAACAACAGAGCAAGTAGAAGAATTTCAGAGCTCGAAGACAAAGCTTTCAAATTAACTCAGTCAGTAAAAAAAGAAGAAAAGAAAATCAAGAATAATGAATAATCTCTCTGAGAAATATGGGATTATATAACATGAACAAATATAAGAAACACAGGTATCCCTAAGGGAGAATAAGAAAAACAAAACACATGGAAAACCTATTTGTAGGAAAAATGGAGGAAAATGTCCCTGGTATTGCTAGAGATTTAGACATTCAGTTACAAGAAGGTAATCAAACACCTGGAAGATTCATGGCAAATCAGATATCAACAAGGCACACAGTCATCAGTCTTAACAAAGTCAAAGTGAAGGAAAAAATTCTATAAGCTGTGAGACAAAAGTATCAAGTAACTTACAAAGGAAAACCCATCTGGCTAACAGCAGACTTCTCAAAAGAAAGCTTACAAGCCATATGGGACTGGGGTACTCATTTTCAGTCTTCTCAAACAGAATAACTGCCAGCAAAGAATTTTGTATCCTGCACAACTAAGTTTCATAAATGAAAGAGGAAAAAAGTCTTTCTCAGACAAGCAAACACTAAGGGAATGTGTCACTACTAGACTTGCCCTATAAGAAATGCTTAAAAGTGTTCCATACATGGAACAGTACTATTGATACCCACCAGAAGAAAAACATCTGGAAGTTAAAACCCACAACTCTTACAAAACAGTAACATGGAGGAGGAAACAAAGCAACAAGGTTACAAGCAAAATGATGACTAGGACAGTATCTCACAGATCAATACTCACATTGAATGTAAATGGCCCCACTTAAAAGATATAGTTTGGCTCAATGGATTTTAAAAAAAAACACAATCCAATTATATGCTATCTCCAAGAAATCCATTTAACTCATCGAGATTCTCATAGACTCCAGGGAAAGGGATCAGAAAACAAAAAATATTCAATACAAACGGAAACCAAAAGCAAGTAGCTATTCTTTTATAAGATTAAATATATTTTAAATCAACAATAGCAAAAAAAGACAAAAATGGTCATTATATAATGATAAAGGGATCAATTCAACAAGAAGATATAACAATCCTAAATACATATTCACCTAAGACAGGAGCCCCCAGATTCATAAAACAAATTCTACTAGATCTCAGGAAAGAAACAAACAGCAACATCATAATAGCCAAGGACTTCAGCACTCTACTGAGAGAAGCAGACAGGTCATCAAGGCAGAAAATCAACAAAGAAATAATGGATTTAAAAAGGGACTACAGAACAAATGGATATAACAGATATTTACAGAATACTCTACCCCAAAATTAAAGAATATACATTCTTCTCATCAGCACATGGGATATTTTCCAAGACAGATCATATGTCAGGCCACAAAACAACTCTCAGCACATTTAGAAAAATCAAAATTATGCCATGTATCTTCTTAAACTACAGTAGAATAAAACTAGAAATCAACTCCAAGAGGAACACTTAAAATTACACAAATACGTGAAAATTAAACAACCTGCTGCTGAACATCCTTGGGTCAATGATGAAAGCAAGAGGAAAATCAAAAAATTTTTTGAATTGAATGACGAAGACAACACAAGCTTCCAAAATTTCTGGGATACAGAAAAAGTCATGCTAAAAAGAAAGTTCACAGAACTAAATGCCTACATTAAAAAGACATAAATATCACAAATTAACAACCTAATGTTACACATCAAGGAACTAGAAAAAGAAGAATAAAACAAACCCAAAGCCAGTAGAAGAACAGAAATAACAACATATGAAATAGAAATTTAAAAAAACACAAAAGATCAACAAAACAAAAAGGTGGTTCTTTGAAAAATAAACAAAATCATCAGCCCCCTAGCAAAATTAACTAGAAGAGAAAGAACTCAAATAACCTCAATTAGAAATGGAAAAGGAGATATTACAACTGATACCACAGAAATACAAAATATGATCTAGGACTACTATAAAAACCTCTATGCAAACAAACTAGAAAATCTAGAGGAAATGAATATATTTTTGGGAACACATAACCTCCCAAGCATGAATCAGGAAGAAACAGAAATTCTGAACAACAAGTAGTAAGATTGACACAGTAATAAAAGAACTCTCCCAACAAAATAAAGCCCAGCATCAGACAGACGCACAGCCAAATTCTACCAGACCTACAAAGAACTGGCACCCATCCTACTGAAACTTGTCCATAACATCAAGGAGGGAATCCTCCCTAACTCATTCTACAAAACCAGTATTACCCTGACACCAAAGCCAGAAACGAACACAACAAAAAAAGAAAACTACAGACCAATATTCCTCATTAACATAGATTCAAAAATCCCCAATAAAATATTAGCAAACTGAATTCAACAGCACATCAAACAGATAATCCACCATAATCAAGTGGGTTTTATCCCAGGGATGCAAGGGTGGTTCATCACATGCAAATCAATGAATATGATTCACCACATAAACAGAATTAAAAATAAAAACCATATGATTATCTCAATAGATGCAAAAAGAACATTCCATAAAATCCATCACCCCTTCATGATAAAAACCCTCAACAAACTAGGCATAGAAAGAACATACCTCAAAATAATAAAAGCCACCTATGACAAACCCACAGCCAAATGGAGAAAAGTTGAAAGCATTCCCCTCTAACAACTGGAACAAGACAAGGATGCCCACTGTCATCACTTCTATTCAACATAACAGTGGAAGTCCTAGCCAAGGCAATCAGGCAAGGGAAAGAAATAAAGGACATCCAAATTCAAAAAGAGGAGGTCAAACTATCCCTGTTTGCCAGTAATGATTTTACATTTATTAACAGAAAATTCTAACACTCCTCCAAAAGACTCCTAGAATTGATAAAGAAATTCAATAAAATCTCAGGTTATAAAATTAATGTACACAAATCAGTAGCATTTCTATACACTAATAAAAGTCAAGCTGTGAGTCAAATCAAGAACACGATACCATTTACAATAGCTGCAAAGAAAATATTATAAAATACCAAGCAATATACTTAACCAAGGAGGTGAAAAATCTCTACAAGGAGAATTATTAATACAAAACACTGATGAAAGAAATCATAGATGACACAAACAAATGGAAAAACATCCCATGCTCTAGAATGGAAGAATTAATATTTTTATAATGTCCATACTGCCCAAAGTAATCTACAGATTCAATCAATTTCTATCAAGATATCAAAGTCATTTTTCACAGAATTAAAAAAAAATTCTAAATTTCATATAGAATCAAAAAAGAGCCCAAATAGGTAAAACAATCCTAAGTAAAAAGAACAAATCTGGAAGCATCACATTACCTGACTTCAAATTATACTATAAGGCCATAGTAACCAAAATAGCATGGTACTGGTATAAAAGCAGACACACAGATCAATGCAACAGAATAGAGAACCCAGAAATAAAACCATATAGCTACAAGCAATTGATTTTTGAAAAAGACGACAAAAATATACACTGGGAAAGGTTACCATATTCAATATGGTAACTCAAAATGGTGCTGACAAAACTGGATAGCCACATGCAGAAGAATGGATACCTATCTCTCACCATATACAAAAATTAACTCAAGATGGATTGAAGAACTAAATGTAAGACCTGAAACCATAAAAATTCTGGAAGAAACCACAGGAAAAATTCTTTTAGACATTGGCCTAAGCAAAGAATTTATGACTGAGACCCCAAAAGCAAATACAGCAACAACAATAAATAAATAGGACTTAAACTAAAAAGTTTCTGCACAGCAAAGGAAATAATCATCAGAGTAAATAGACAACCTACAGAATGGGAGAAAATATTCATAAACTATGACAAAAGACTAACATCCAGAATCTATAAAAAAATCAGCAAGAAAAAAATAACCCCATCAAAAAGTGGGCTAAAGATATGAACAGATTTTTTTCAAAAAAAAATATATACTAATGACCAACAAACATATGAAAAAGTACTCAACATCACTAATCATCAGGGAAATGCAAATTAAAACCACAGTGAGATAACACCTTACCCCTGTCAAAATGGCCATAACTAAAAAGTCAAAAAAACAGTAGATGTTGGCATGGATGCAGTGGAAAGAGAATACTTATACACTGTTGTTGGGAATATAAATTAGTACAACCTTTATGGGAAGCATTATGGAGATTCCTCAAAGAACTAAAAGTAGACCTACCATCTGACCCAGAAATCCCACTACTGGGTATCTATCCCTCCAAAAAGAAATCATTTTATCAAAAAAAACACTTGCACCCAAATGTTTATTGCAGCACGATTCACAATTGCAAAGTTATGGAATCAACCTAACTGCCCATCAACTAATGAGTAATGAGTAGATAAAGAAAATGTGAGATATATGTATGTATACACACTCACACACACACACACAGCATGGAATACAACTCAGCCATAAAAAATAATGAAATAATGTCTTCTGTAGCAACTTGGATGAAACTAGAGACCATCATCCTATGTGAAGTATTTCAGGAATAGAAAAACAAGTTATCTCATGTTCTTACTTATAAGTGGGAGCTAAATGATGGGTATATATGGCCATAATTTGTAATAACGGACATTAGAAACTGAGAAAAGTAGAGGGTGGAAGGAGGGTAAGGAATCAGCAAGTACTTATTGGGAACAATGTACATAATTCTGGTGACAGCTACACTAAAAGCCTTGACTTCACCATTATACAATTCACTCATGTAACAAAAAGTAACTGTACCACTAAATTTATTGGGAAAAAGAAAAGAAAAAGGAAAATGTTCATATCTGTTGCAGCATTCTCTGTAACAAGGCCAGGTGCAGTGGCTCATGCCTGTAATCCCAGCATTATGGGTGGCTGAGGAGGTAGAAAAATTGCTTCGGGCCAGGCGTTTAAGAACAGCCTGGCAACATAGTGAGATCCTGTCTCTATAAAATATAAAAAAATTAGTTGGGTGTGTTGGTATGTGCCTGCGGCCAGGAGGATCACTCGAGCCCCAGTGTTTGGGGTTTCAGAGAGCTATGATCATGCCACCACACTCCAGCCTGGGTGACAGAGTAAGACCCTGTCTCTTAAAAAAAAAAAAAACTTAAATGTCTAACTATAGGAAAATGGTTCTAATTTATGTAATAGTTTCTGATCACAGGTATTTTTCTAATTCAGCTAAATTGTAACTATCATGAGAGTTAAAATGTCCAGTGTCTACAGCAATGTCTAACATACAGTTGCCACTGACTGAACATTGAGAGAATAATTAAATTTAATTCTATAACGTATTTACCCAACAAAAAAAAGTTCTTTAATTTCTGTTATAGAACATCCTGAACTCTGAAGAATACATATAAATAGTCTTCTGAAAAACATGAAATGTTTAAGACTTTTACCCTTTTCCCTTTTTATGTTATCATTACAATTTTTTAATTTTTAAACTGCTTATGTTCTCTCCTTCATAACATAACTGTCTTAATTTTTGTAGTATTCCTCTCAGCCTTGGTCCACGTGTGCATATTTACTTTGATTTACTAAGTCATTTTCCTATAATTAAACATTTAGAGTTTTTATTTTATTTACAAGAAATGTTCCTTCTCCTATCTGACTATAGGAGTGAAAAAGAAAAAAAAAAAGAAATGTTCCAGCAAACATGAGACAATAAATTAAGATCTCCCCTGGTTAATCAATTACTGTCATACAGTTAGGCTAGCCAATTTTTTGGTCATTACAGAGAAATCAACAGGAATAATTGGTTGAACCACTGAACCATAATTGGTTGAAAAACTGACAAAATTCCTTAAAGAAAAAAAATTGTAAAATCACCCCAGGCATCCCAAATAATATTTGAAAACCAGTGGCCAAGAAATATTAATTTTAAACCAAATCATTCTTGAGCTTTTAATCAGAGCAATTTTGACTATATCACAAGCTACCATTATTTGTAGTTCCCAGAATTTGCCAGATTTGTACACGATATTTGCTGTATCAGGATTAGGTCTTACCCTGCATAGTCACCAAGTAAACATCTATTTCGTGTCTTAAATCATAAGCTGTCTTCTCTGTGAAGCCTTCCCTGATTCTTCTGGACATTTATAAGTATCCATTCCCATATGCACCTTCCTACATATTTTCATTGTACATTTTACCATAATGTAAAGTAAATATCTATTTACATGTCTGTCTCTTCCATTAGACTAAAAGTTCCTTGAAAGCAAAAACCATGTCTTACTATTTTATATTCTCTGCCCTATCCTAACATAGAGAAATATTAATAAAACTGCTAGAAAAATACCTGAGTTACAATCAGAGATAGTCAGTTCAACATTTATAAATGCCTACTTAAAAGTGAGCCATTTATGGAAGGTATAAAAGTACATAAATAAAAGCATGGCTCTTCACCATAAGAAGTTTGAAGGTTAACGGAAAGGTTTAGGCAAGAATATAAGTAATTATAAAACCCATAAATCTTAAAACAAATGTACAAATGAAGTGCTGTAAGTACACAGTAAAGAGAGAAGTTAATTCAGCCTGAAAAGGAGGGATAAGGGAACGTTTCCTAGAAAAGGTAGTATTTCAGATAAACCTTAAAAGACAACTTTAAGAGGCAGAAATGGTGAGAAAATATACAGAACTGATCCAGTCTGGCTTTTATATATAGGATGTGAGGAGGAATACTAAAAAAAGGTAAAAAAATAGATTAGGATCTGTTCCTGGACATTCTTAAATGACAAATTTTGGAATTTGGTAAAGTCAATTTACAACAATTTAAACCAGCAAAATGAGATTTCTTCTTTGTACTCCAAACTACAACCTGAAAAAAATTTACTATCAAGTAACTTTTAGAGTCCAAAGCATATCAGTACCACATGTGATTTTTTTTCATCCATAATTTTCATCAGAGTAGTCAGATCAAGTAGGGGAATTAAAGACACATTTCAAAGTAGGTATAAGAACTTTAAAACTATCCAAAGTGTTCCACATAAAATTATTCTCAATTATATTTTCATTTATACTACATAAAACAGGAAAAAAATCGGAAAATGTCTTGTCCAATATACAAAACTAAAAGAAAAAAAATTTTTTAAATATACTTACTGTAACACAACCTTTAGAAGCTCCTTTTATTTTACCAATATAGACAGAAGTAAATATAAAATCCAGTTGGAGATCCATCTCATTACTAGGCATAGTACAGGAAATGTTTTCCATGACAGGATTATATGGACATGATTCAGATGATGCCTAACAAAGAATAAATTATAAAACGCATATAACCCAAAGTATTATATAAATGCTAAAAATGATTTTTCATAAATTCTTCATTAAATTATACTAATTAATTTTTGAAGGATTTTATACTGTTCTTACTTTAAAGAAATAACTATCCAGATTTTTTTCCTGAAGAGGTATATGATTTCCCTTGAGAAAATTATGCTAAATAGTTGAATCCAAAATTAATCCAAAATGGTTTCATGTTCAATATTCTCTAATAGGCTTTACTCATATTTTTAATTCGACAGAAATAAATTTATATTTATATAGTGCTTTAGTTTAAAATGAGTTTTTAAATACATTATCTCTTTTAATCTCCACAACTCCTCTACGGGCAGGTTTTTCCCCCCATATTTCATAAATAAAGTTAACAGATGTTGGGATTGGTTAAGTGATTTGCCCAAGGTCATACAATTTGTAAGAAGCAAAACTAAGATTCAAATCCAGTTTTCTGTCGCCAGGTCAAGTGTTATTTCAATCACATAAGATTGCTTCCATTGACCAAAATAATGTTCTTGCTATTGCACTTTTAAAGAGCAATGAAGAGATATAAGCACCTAAGAACCATCTATTATATCAAATCTATATGCTTTACTATACTCTATGTTTTGAAGATAGCCAACCAGAACTGGTTTATACTTGCCTAGAACCTCAAAAATCATCCCACTTCCTCCACTCAAACAACTACATAACTTTGCATTTAAATTGTAACAGACAACCAGGCAATATCGGCAGCAATTGTTTTCCACAATCTCTTCTGAATTTTACACTGTTTTCAGGTGACTTTTTCAATTCCACATTTGCCTAGAGACTCTGCACATTATCCTTCTTTAACCTTAATATCACGAATAACCAAATTATCACTACAGCAATTATTATGCATGTGAACTCACTCCCCTCCTACCTCTAGCAAACGTGATTACTCCTCATCTAAAACATACATCATACTCATTTTTAACCCAGCTCACAATGCCATTTACCTGCTTAATTGAATTTCCTTGTCATTCTCATCTTTTATTGTTTAGTATACTATCTTCTTATCCCCTAAGTAAGAAAGGGAATCAAATCAACTACAAGTGGCTCCAATCAATCAGACAAATAACTGTGATATTTTTTAATGATAAAAGGAGAGGTTGGTTTAGAAATAATTTTTTACTGGGCCTCACATTTTATAAAGATTAACTGCCTCCTAAAAATGACCAATCCATGTTTCTCATAACTCATTTAAAATAGGAAACAAGGGCATGGAGATGTGGCATTCTGCCTCATATGTCTTGGTAGATCTCCACAGTATTTGCTGCTTGGTTGTGATCATGAATTCTGTAAGTTCCAAGAGAGATGTTATTTTCTTATCATATGATCATTTCACACTGTTTTGTAAGTTTATGTGCTGCCAACGCAACCAAAATTCTTCTACAAGTTTAAATTCATCATCAACAAGGATACTTTAATTATAAATACAACTAAGCCAGTTGACCCAATCTGGTAAGAATGGTTTCACTTTAGCAGAAATTGGAAACATGTGCTGAGGTGATTTCTGTATTGAGTGCTAAATGCAAAAGAATACTCATGAAATAATAATCAGATAAAACTTTTTGCATAGATCTGACCAAACTGTTCATTATACTCTGCAAAATAACAGCTTCTGACATTATTCAAAAAAAAAAAAAATCTATAGAATTTTACCATAATTCTGCACTGATGGTCACTGATAAACATTTCTTACAAATAGAATAATCAGAGGCTAATAACAAGAAACAGTACAGACAATAAATGATTTAAATTTTATCTTGAACCTACACTCTTCAAAGGACTGAATTAACTGGCTAACGTTGACACTTCCATTTATTATTTTCTATAAAAAGGAAGAGACAAAGGACTTACCAAACTTGATAGGTTTCTGACACTGTTATAAATGCTTTCATGTTATTTCATTTAATACTCAAAATAATCTTGTGAGGTAGGTGCTATAATCCTCATTTAACATATGGGGAAATTCAGGCTTAAGGAAGTTAAATGCCTTGCCCAAACTGCAGGGCCAGGATTTGAACACAGGTCTATATATCTTCAGAAGCCATTTTCTTTCCTCTATATCATACTGCCTTCTGATACATGAGGAAAAGGAGTAATTCCAAGTAGCCACAGTACTCCAAGACCAGACAGACAAATATTGGAAACTGTTTAATTCTAGAAAATGTTTTGATAAAATAGTTAAATGTCCAATGAGAACCACTGAAAAAAAAGAAAACTATTCAAGTCATAGAATAGACTGAAAAAATATAAGTGACCAGAAAAAAATGGTATAATCCTTTTATTTCAAAATAAAAATAATTACATACATCAAACTAGCATAAAAGTTGTCTCAAAATTCAAATTAAGAAAATTTGTAATCTTTATTATAATATTCCTATTGATAAAACAGTCAGTAGCCAATAGTATATATTTCACTGTTAATGTGTGAGAAGGCAGAAATAAATTACCTGTACAGATTCACATGTAACCAGTGGTAGTTCTGACAATGCTGATTCAGAAGTACTCTCATTTTCATTAGTGATTTCATGATCTTGCTTAGGCTGTAATTTAAGAATTTCTGAATTTTTATGTTCAATGGGTCCTTCTTCATCACTGGAAACAACAACTAAAAGGGAAAAATATATTTTAAATATGTTACAATAATCACATATCAAAAAGAACTTTCTAATTACTGCAATATATCTTTAATAATCCCATTAAGTTTAATCATCTAAATTTGTTCAATTTAGAAACTCATCTATTGCTCATTATCTAATTTATACTAGTTACATACAATGTTCCCATATCAGTGTTATTATTCAACATTTATCTGCAACCTTACTTTCTGGAGAATAAAGACCTTTAAAAATGGATAAAGCCACGAGGAGGCCTTAGGTACAAATTCTAGTTCTAACAATGGATTGTGCCAGCACTCTAAATTGTACTTTAAATTCTGTTACATTAGTTGCTTCTGGAGGGGAAAATGGATAGCTAGGGGAAGATGTGGAAGACTATTCCCTATATATATATCCTTTGAAACCTTTTGAACTTTTTGTACACGTGACTACATCAACTATTCAGAAAGTGATTAAATCAAAATGAATAAATAGTTAGGCGGCACTCAAATTCTCCATACTTCAGCTTCATCAACCAATTGACAATAATAATGGTCCTCAGAGAAGCTATTTTAAAACTACTGAGTTGGATTATCAGTGTACTAATCAAAGAAAAAATTAATTTCTTCTTCCAAGTATTCCATGAGTTTACCTAAATAAATATAAGATTCATGAAGGAAATCCCAAAACCTCAAGTCTTTTTTCCTACAGTTAATGTCTTCCACAATGATGTCATAAACAGCATATTTCCTAAGCAAAATTTGTTCAACAGGAGAAAAAAATAACTAAGTAAAGCAGAGAAAATTAAGTGCCTTTATAATCGTCCTGTTACTTACTTGGTTCGGCAGAGATCAGTGATTGGTTCCCTTCACTGTGTCCACCTAGAATAGGCTTTTCTATTGTATTCAACTCATTCTCATCCTTCTCAACCGGAGAAGAAATCCCCACAGTATCACTGAAAATAGAGCTCTCAGCAGTTTCAGTGGTTGAACTGACAGAGGCACTTTTAGGGGGAGCACTCAAAGCCAACTCCTGAGTATTAAGTGAGGGCAGTTCAGTAAAATCACTTTCTATACGTTTAGGTGTAATTTCTTCAAGCAGTTTTGGGTCCTGATGATAGTTTTCACTTGACTTTTCAAACTCAGCGGATACTGTTAAGTCTTTTTCTTGTCCTTTCTGAACAAAAGCACATAGAAAAAAAGCATTTTTTAAAATTTGGCTTACTTATACCATATTTTTGAGATTTAAACTAAAAAAAATAAAGGTAGAAATATATCATTTCTATAACCACATGGATAGAAAACTACACAATTATACTGCATTATGCTTGCCAGTGTCTCCCAAGTATAAAGATGTAGGAATTGATCTGTCCAATCCGATGTCTAAATAATTTTTTAAAGGGTGAGATTGCCATCTTTACAAGTGATTGATATGGCCTTCCATGATCTACACAGACTTCAGAATGAGGTTTTTTTTTTTAACATTTTTATTTTGCAGAAGTAATAAGGCCATGTGAACAATTACGTTAGTAACAAAAGCAAAAAATTGAAAACAGGGTAACATTAAAAATTATGAAAATCAACTATTATCTTCAGCATCTCCATTACTGTATAACTAAATCATGTTTATAATTATAACCCAAAGGTACTACAAGGTCCTGAAATGGCTTGTGAATTACAAGAATTGAAAAGCTATCTTACAGTTTTATTGCTAACTATATGTTACGTCTTTGAAAAATAGGCAATGTATAATTCTTCACTTATAACAAATTGCCTAAACTCTAGATAAGTAGAAGTGTAAAGAATTACTTTTGAAACAGTAATTCTTTTCAACAGTAATTTACTGTTGAAAAAATAAATCTGACAATAATTTTACAGAGTAAGTGAAAAAAGCAAGTGGACAGTATGAATAGTATTCAGCTAAAATAAGGAAAAAGAAAATAAAACAAATCTGAAAGACATACACCAAACTGCTAAGGAAAGAGTGGTATTGGAGAACAAGTAATTTTAATTTTTTACTCAAGTTAAACATTTGAAATTTGTTCCAATAACTGTATTACTGAGAAAAGTTACACTTAAAACATTTTTTAAAAATAAAGCTAACAAGCCAGGCACGGTGGCTCACACCTGTAATCCTAGCACTCTGGGAGGCTAAGGGAGGTAGATTGCTTAAGATCAGGAGTTCAAAACGAGGTTGAGCAAGAGCAAGACTATATCTCTACTAAAAATAGAAGAATTAAGCAGGCGTCGTGGCACTTGCCTGTAGTCCCAGCTATTCAGGAGGCTGAGACAGGAGGATTGCTTGAGCCCAGGAGTT
>CAUYSK010065467.1:0-10472 GCA_963575035.1 Avahi laniger
TGCCTGTAGTCCCAGCTACTTGGGAGGCTGAGACAGTAGGATTGCCTGAGCCCAGGAGTTTGAGGTTGCTGTGAGCTAGGCTGATGCCACGGCACTTGCCCCAGGCAAGAGAGTGAGACTCTGTCTCAAAAAAAAAAAAAAAAAAAAAAAAGATGATGCTACGGCACTCTAGCCTGTGCAACACCAGTGAGACTCTGTGTCAAAAAAAAAAAAAAATTTGTTAGCTATCAACAGATTAATTCCTATGAATGGGTGTGTTTCCCAACATTATTGAAGACAGCATTGATTTCTTAAAAGATACAGTTAATTCAATACAAATTCATAATTCAAATGATCTGATTAGGTGTGATTTTTTTTTGGGAGGGACCCTCTAAACCTGGGATCACCATAGACACAAGAGAGGCATTGTGGCGTATTAGCAAGAGCACTGGATTAGGCATTGAGAGATAAAACAAATAAGTGGGACTCTGAAGCTAGTGTCCTCTTTTGAAAAATGTAGATGTCTCTTGTCCAGCCATTCTTATAAAAATTTTATGATAATGTAATGGGAAAGACCTTTGAACATTATAAGAACCATAGCTATGCAAATTTTTAAAACATTGTTAAAGGTGATATTTGTGTGATTACCAGATATATGAGGGCTGTCCGGAAAGTATCCAGCCATGTAACCATTCTTATTGTATTAACAATGGCTGGATATTTCCTGGACAGCACTCGTATGTTACTATTATTATCCTACTTATTGTTTTTACAATACCTTTAGGCAAATATTAACATTAGAAAAATATTAGAAAACCTGTGGATTAATGAACAGGCAAGATTTATTACAATCACATATTTCAATTAAACAAGAGCAGTTAAACATTTTTAAATATACTCTAGATTGAGCCTATAAATGGTTCTTGTCCAGCTAATTTCTTTCTATTTTTAGTAGAGACAGGGTCTCACTCATGCTCAGGCTGGTCTTGAACTTCTGAGCTCAAATGATCTACCCGCCTCGGTCTCCCAGAGTGCTAGGATTACAGGCGTGAGCCACTGCGCCCGGCTTATAAATGGTTCTTGATAATGATGGATTATGATGTAAATAAATTTATGGAATTAAAATATGCCACCTCATTACTGACTGAAAATTAGCAACTGAAAAGAATTGTTTGTTTATGTTTTCATTTTTCAAGTAGAAATGTCTCTTTCTGGCCATGCATCTGTGAAGATTTAGTACATTTGTTTTGTTCTAATTTATGCAAGAAGTCCCTAGCTTATAAATGGATTATGCTCCAAACATACATTTAAGTAAGTTTTTTGGAACAGAGAAAAGCCTTTTATTCTCCTAATTAAAAGTAGAAAACAAACCTCTGCATGCTCTGCGATTTTCCACTTTCTTGTCTTTGCTCAAACTTTCCCACTTGCCTAGAACGAGTTTGAATTCTACTTGTTCAAGGTCCAAGACTGTGAGTCTTTTGAGAGCAGAGAAAATATCATATTTATTTGTGAGAACTGAAGTATCCTCAAGTTTTCAGTGCTTTGGGGTCATCCTTTCCTTTAATGTGCAAACACAGTATTGCAGCCAAAGCCCCACTCAGCACTACCGAGGGAGCGGGCCTCGTCCCAGTTGGTGCTGAGGGTCCTGGAGCAGGGCCTCTGTGCTCGTTGTTGCCTGTTCTCTGGTCTGCTGCTCCACAGGGCTGTGCAGGTATTACCTAAGCACCGGACTAGGGCCGCAGGTACTCGGAGAGGCTGTGGGGAATTAGCAGATGTTAGTCGCTCTAACACTTTGCAAAAGAGGAATATTGAAAATTGGGTGTAGATAACATGGTCCCACAGGCCATCGCCTATGGCATATGTGGTGTCCACTACAATCTCTTCATGTCAACCTTTCATTGCCTTTGCGTCCCTGAGACTCATTAAAGAATGAGAATCTCCCTTGACCCTGCCCTTGGTTCTCAAAGCCCAAGCCACTTTGAGATCCCTTCTTCTGGTTCATTAGTAGAACGAATAAACAAACAAGAAAAAAAATCAGTTGACATAATCTCTCCTAAATCTATTGCCATCTCTGTTCCCACCAATTTACACAAAAAAGAAAAACATTACTATATAGAATAATCAGCATGTCTACCTGAAGCTTTGGATTATTTTACCAGTATTTAAGGCTGTCTCAATACTGTGCTTAAAAAAGGTGACTAATAGCTGCAAAACTGAAAGTACTCACTACAGTGGTCTCTTGAGAACAAATGAGAAATTTGCTTTTCCACCCTCAGGAAATAAATTGCTTCCTGTCCACTTAAAAATAGTAATTTCCACCTGTTTTCAGTAATCAAGAGCTCAGAATGCCTTGCTCCATTTTATCTCCCTTGTATACCCAGTTCATACTATGCACTGAATTCATGTTTGTTGATGAAAAACTGAATAAACAAAAAATAAATGGTGTTCAAGCCTAAACGAATTGTTTTTGTTGAATGTAGCTTCACTCTAACAATAACACTTTATAAACATCTTTCTATTGCATTTTATTGTTTTCTAATTTGTATTATGGTTATTTGTGTCCATTTTATGCTCCCTACAACAATACAAGTGAACTGAGAAGAGCAAACATGTATTTTTGTCCTTGTATATTTCATACATATCCCATAACTTTTCACATATTGTATAACATATGCTTCAATGACTAAGTATCCAGGTAGACTTATTTATTTGTATGTTTGTCCAACCATCCATCTATCCATTCATCTGTCCATCTGTCCATCCATGCATTTCTTAATTCAGAGTAGCATTCTGGCATTACTTAAGGATGCAAGTTCTGGAGCCTCAGAATTTCCATACATAAAATGCAAAATGTAAAATGAAAATAATAAATGTACCCATACCATAAGGTTGTTGTTAGAACTGAATGAATGAATACATGCAAAGAACTTAGTGCAGTGCTGGGCCCATAGTCAGCATGCAGTAAATGTTACCTATGTTTGTTTGTATTATTATTAATCCAAGAAAAAAATTAAAAGTGACCATTTTTCAGGAACTATTAGGTGTTGAGGACAAAAAGAATATTTGTCGTAAAGGGGTACACAATCTAGTGGGAGAGACAGCCAAGGGAAGAGAAATACAGTGACGGGGAAGAGTCCTTCTGTTCATGTACAAAAGAAATTATGGGAGCACAGGGGGTGGGGCAAATAAGCAAACTGGAAGAAGTAAGGCTGGGGCCAGAAATGTTTCCTGGAATGGTGATTCCTGAGCTATATAATCAAATTAAAGCTAACATGTAGTTAGCTATAACAATCAGCGGATCTTGGGAAGGAAGCTGCGGCTTTCTGTGCATATGGGCACAAGACACATAAAGAATAAAAGGTAAAGAAAGATGGTCCACAAATACACCATATTAAACACATGCAAATTAAATACATTTTCTTTTCTTCTTTTTCTTTTCCTCAATCAGTCTTTCTTTGTATTTTCTTTTGCTTGGATTGTGTCGTGATCGCTACATTAGTTGTCTAATCATATCCATCCATACAACTTGCCGTCATCCTCGATTCATTGCTTTTCCTCATCTCTTTTGATTAATCTATCAAGAAATTCTGCTGATTGGGCTACTTGGAAGTCTCTTGAATACATGTTTCCTCCATATCCACCATGCCACTGGCCCTGGAATAGGTTCTAACAACTCAAACTATTGCCATAGATTTTTTACACGGGTCTCCACAATTTTAGTCTCTTCTCTGACTCATGTCATCTTTTATAAAGGGATGGATGGCAAATAACTCTGCAGCCATCCAGTCTTTGTCACAGCTCTGCAATTCTGCCATGGTAACTCTAAGGCAGCCGTAGATGATATATAAACAAATGGGCAAGCCTGTGTTCAAATAAAACTTTACTATGGATGTTGAACATGAATTTCGTATATTTTTCATGTTACATAAAATATTCTTCTTCTTCCCATTTTTTAAGCCCCTTTAAAAGCATATAAACCATTCTTAGCTCACAGGTTGTAGAAGAACAGGTGGCGGGAGAGATTTGACCCACAGACTGTATTTTTAAGTCTCTTGCTTTATACTGTCATGAATGACCTTTCCAACGACTGCCGAAAGAATCAAGTTCAAATCGCTCAGCAGAGCATACTAGCCCTTTCATTGTGTAATTGCCTACAACCTATATTGCTATTCTTATCTCTAACCTTTTCTCCTGCATTTGATGTCCCTATGCTTTAGTCATACTAGATTGTCATTTGTGATTCTAAAAATACTGCAAGGATGGTGACACCTTTATGCCCTTCCTCAGGTTACACTGTCAGGAAAACTCTTCCCCTCCATAATTTGTCTAATTAGCAAACTTGTGTAAACACACATCTTCGTTATTGTTTTCTCTGAATTTCCAACTCAGCAGAATACATTATCCTTTTATTTGTATTCCCATGGCACTTTATACATATAATTTTCCATAGAAATTACCAAGGTGCAAAAGTTTCTTCTTTTTAAAAGAAACTTATCTTTTTTTTTTTAATTTCAGCATATTATGGGGGTACAGATGTTTAGGTTACGTATGTTGCCCTTCCTGCCCTAAGTCCGAGTTTCAAATATGTCCATCCTTCGGGTGGTGTGCATTGCACTCTTTGAAAATCACTTGTCTTTATATTTCTGGCTCTGAACTGCTTTAGCGCAAAGGAAAGTGCTCACTAAATCTTTGTGGAACAAATAGATGACTTATTATCTATTGTTGATAAGTTGACATTACCATCATTATTTTATTTTAAAAATTGGACATGAAGAAAACAATGATTTGTATAATCTTAAGATATGTCAATAATAAAATCACAACATAGGACTAAAAATTATTCACTATCTTTTCTTTTAATTTAGTACTTTAATATAGTTCCTTTTTTTTACCTTTCTTTAAAAGTATTCCTCTAGTGCAATGCAGCTGGTATGCATAATATTGACCTTACATAGAAAATCAAGAACGCTCTGATATTGAGAGGGCTTCTGGAGATATCCCCCAATTTTTCTTTTACCTGCTGATTGATGTGTTATATTTCATCTTGGCGTCATCATCATTTTAACTAAAGATTTTCTTTTTCAAAATTGGTCCTAGTAAAAGGAAGATATATCTGAGAGAAGTAACACAATCAACTTCTATTAATCATGTATACTTTAGTATGAACTAAAGGGAGTATGAAATTCTATATGGAAGATTATGAGCATATGAAAATTCTGAACTCTCCTAGGATTAGATAAGACTACGGTCTTTAAAATATCATCATGTGTTATATTGTGTCAAGAGCATCTTTATGGAGTAATAAATTATAGTGGTATTCTATCTTCTCAACATGCAGAGCTCCTGAATTCTAAAAGTCTTGGATTAAATTTGCATATAACTATAATTTTTCTACATGTAACAGAATGATGCAACTGTCATGTAAGATGAACCCTATAATTACTAATAATAATTTTTACAGAAACAGTTTCTACATCAATTTCCCCTCTCCATATTTTTAAAAGTGGAAGTCAGGTAACCTAGAATTTGAACTAACGTGAAAATACATTTGAATAAGTAACAAATATGTAAAAATACTTGATATTGTAGAAGTAAAAACATCATACTTGTTTTATTATAATTCTAAATTTTTAACTTGTGTTTTTCATAGATATGTATCAGGTTATACTCTTTCTACATAATTGCTCCATCTTTTTTTTTCCGTTTCAATTTTTTCTTGTGTTTCCAAATCCATTTAAATTTATATAATATGGTATTGACTACCAATAGATTTTTTTTATTTTCATGTATTTATAAATATTGCTCACCTTGAACCACTGTTAGGCATGAGTAAAAACACCATAAAAATGTTCTGGCTGAGACAATCTGAGGTTAACTCCAAGAGAAATAAATGAAATTGGAATACACTAGTCAAATTAGTTATTTGACATATAAGAGAAAAGAGTTTACAGAATTCTACCTAGGGAAGTTTTTAGATATTATTTTTAAAAATATTTTTTCTATCTTCATCCTCCCTCTTCCTTTGTTCTGCAATTCCAATGACATGAATATTTCTTAGAGTCTTACAGGTCCCTGAGGATGTTCATTTTTTTTCCTGTTTATTTTCCCTCTGTTGTTCAGATCGGATAATTTCTCCTTTGTAGTCTTCCAGTTTCCACCATCTCACATCAAGTGTTGGAGTTCCCTAAAGATAAGGAAAATGGCAACTATAGAGCAAGGATTTTCTATATTGCCAACTTCCCTCGTTCTATCAAGTCAATCTTATTTCCTAAAGACAGCTCATGTCATACGCCCCTCAGCTCCTACTGGCTTTATTAAGCCTGAAGAATTGGTTCTTGTTTATTGCACTGGTGATCTGGCATGCCCTGGAGTTAGAATATCCTGTTCTCTGTAGTATTCTAATAATGATCCTGGCTCAATCTCCAGTTTTTGCATTCAAAAAACAAGAGTAATTGCAGTTTTGATTTATTCCCAGCCCCATGTTCTTACTCACTGAAATCACTTTTGAATGAACACAGTGTTGTTTCTCTGGTTATAAAAATATAATTCGGGAAAAGAATTTATGATGAACATTAAAAGCATTAGAGATAGCCACTGCTAAAATTTGATGCATGTCCTTTGGCTTTTGTCTAAGTAAAACTATACAAGAATAAATAAATGTATAAGCATGTGCGTAGGAAGGTTTAGCTTGCAATCATACTGTGCATACCATTTTATTAATATTCACCTGATTTATTATCACTTAGCAATATGTCACTAGAAGCTACATTTTATGGCTTTAAATATGTTCGAGCCAGCACAGCAGCATTTATAAAACAGAAACCACCATAGAACTTTCTGTAGAAAGAAAGTATGTTCAGTTATTAAAGTATATGTTCTCTGGAAAAGTGGTCATGAGTTACTTCCGGTGGTACAAGTGGCCTAAGAGAGAGGAGTGGCTAAAAGAGACCTGAGAAAGCCAAAGTAGGCCACGAGCATCATCTTTCCTTACTTGGTCTGTTGTCTCAGGCTGTTTCGTGTGTCATTAACCCCCACAGTGCTACCCAGCTTCTGAGGAGGTTCCACATTCACTTGGGCGACTGATGACTATGGATTGGAAGAAACTTCAAGATTCCCAATTTTCTTATGGGAAAAGAGTGGACACTCTAAATACAGTCAACTTCAAGCCTCTTGGAGGTGACATAGGAAGCAGGAGGATTATTTCAGCTACGTTATTTTGGATGAAGTCACCTCATGGATATTGGGACAAAAGCTACTTTTTATTTCAGATCAGGGCCAGCCTTAGGCTACTTCAGATTTCAGGGGAGGTCCTACCATCCTTCCCCTTCTTACCTTCTCACTCTTTTATGTCTTCTTTCCCATCAAGGATTGACTAGATCTTTATAGCAGGCCAAGTAAGAAAACAATTTTCTATAGTAGTTGTGAATTAATGGGGGTTTCTCCAAGTCTATATTTTTGCCAAATACTTCAGGGTTCTTAATAGCATCCAAACAAGCACATAGTTAGTGTTTACTCGATCCTGTCCTGATTTTTCATATTTCCAGAGTTCTTTCACTGATTCCTTCTTATCTGGAGAAGCTATTGCTTCTTATTTGGGGATTTTCTTTTGTTTAGAGGGGTTTTTCCCCTCACCCCCCCACTTGTACAGTGGCATTTGTAGCATATGTTAGGTAAGAACCTTGGGCTTTGTTTATGTGTGCTTGGATGGCAATTTAGCTTCTGGGTAGAAGCCTTCGTTATAGGTATCCTTAGTGTGATATTTTTCTCAGTTGCTAGTTATTTTTAGGCTGTAGTAGAGGTGAGGTCTGTGTGTGGGCAGATGCCCTGTCTCACTTTGATGAGAGAGGATGGAGGTATTTGAAAGCCTTTCTCCTTTCCCATATCTGTTAACTTCTTAGCTGTGTGAATTGTATTGGCATGCCCAGTTTAATCTCTGAGACAGTAGGTGGCACTTGTGGGTGAGAATCAATCTCACCTTGTACGATTGAGTCAGTAAATGCTCTGTAAGGGCTGTGGAAATTGACCTCTCTGTCATTAGGTGGTGCTTGCCAGAAGGAACAAGGTGCAGTGTTGTTTTTGAGACCTGTGACCAGCTCTGCCCACTCAGGTGGGGCACTCAGATGCCCCAGGTGGTCAGTGGGGCCCTGGAACTTCTGGGTGAGTTCTCACTCTCTGCCACAGTGGAGGTGGGTGGGGGAGTGAGTAGGACTAGGTTGGGCCAGATGGCTCTCAGGTTCCACAATAGCTGGTAAGTAGCTGTTTTGACAGGGTTCAAAGGTCTGCTCCCATCTTCTGGGGAAGCCAGCAGAGAGAGGCTGAAGTGGCCCCACACAACCAGAAAATCTGCTTGTGGAGATGGGGCCATCTGAGATTCATAATCTGGCAATCTGGCTCTCAAACCTCCCCCTGGCCTGTGTGTCTGACCCACTAGTGTGCATCTCCATGAAACACCAGTGGGTATGCAGCTCCCAAATTGGGCACCCCAGGTCCACAGTAAGTCCTCTAGGGAAGAGGCATGGCCCCCACTCTCTGTGGAGACCTCATCCTGGAGAACATGCCCACTGGAGGGAGGTGACCATTCACCAGATGGAATGTGTAGGGGAGGGGCCGCAACTCCCGGTCAGCCTGAGTGCCCAAATGTGCCACACCTGGTTGCCATGGCTCCTGGGGGTGGCTCTTCCTCTCAGGGGGACCCACCCCAATCCAACAGGGCAATTTTCCTGCGGTAGGGATGGGCAGTCTCCCAATTCTCTGTGTCTCAGAACCCCAGAGTCTTCTCCAGTCAGTTCTGTTCACATGGGCTTTCTCTCCACCCAAGTTCGGTTCCCAGACCCCTGACCTTGTCCCCCATGATCCACTCAAGTATGGGGGGCACAGAGTCTGGCCTGCTTGTCTGACCTGCTGATGTACAACTCTATGAAATGCCAGCAGACAAGGAGATCCCAAATTGGGCACCCTGGGTCCATTACAGTCGCCCAGAGAGAAAGGTATGGGACCCACACTCTGAAAGTCTCAGCCTGCAGCACCCACCCACTGAAAAGGGACAGCTGCCCACTGGATTTCAGCTCAAACTTCTCTTCTGGCTGGAATGGGCAGGGGAGGGGCCACAGCTCCCAATAAACCCAGGTCACCATGAACCTGCCTGGTGGCTATGGCACCTGGGAGCAGCCTCCTCCTCTCCAAAGGGTCCACCCCAATCCAACAGGGAGGTTTTCCTGTGGGGAGGATAAGTGCTCTCCCCACTCACCATGTCTCAGACCCCCACAGTTTTCTCCCATCAGCTGTGTCCCTGTGGGCCTTCTCTCCACCTAATTCATGGAATCAGAAAACCTCCCAGGACTCAATCAGGAAGAAATAGAATAGCTGAACAGACCAATAATGAGCATGAGATTGAGGGAGCAATAAAAAATCTTCCAAAAGCCCAAGACCAGATGAATTTCCAGCCAAATTTTATCAGACAAACAAAAGGAGTTGGTACCGACACTGCACAAATTATTTTTTAACATCAAAAGAGGAGGGAATCCTCCTCAACTCATTCTACACAGCAAATATCACCTTAATACCAAAGACAGGAAAGGACACTATAAAAAAAAAAAAAGAAAACTACAGATTAATATTCCTTAGGAATATAGATGCAAAAATCCTCAATAAAGTACTAGCAAACCAAATTCAACAACACATGAAAGAAATAATCCACCATAACCAAGTGGGCTTCATCTCAGGGATGCACGGATGATTCAGCATACGTAAATAGATAAATGTGATTCGCCACATAAACAGAAGCAAAAACAAAGTTCATATGATTATTTCAATAGATGCAGAAAAAGGATTTGACAAAATTCAGCACCCTTTCAAGATAAAAACCCTTTCATGATAAAAAAAAAATCCCTGAGCATAGAAGGAACTTAATTTAAAATTATAAAAGCCATATATGACAAACCCACAGCCAATCTGATACTGAATGGGGGAAAGCTGAGAACATTCACACTGAGACCTGGAAACAGATAAGGATGCCCACTGTCACTAATTCTATTCAACATAATGCTAGAAGTTCTAGCCAGAGCAATCAAGCAAGAGAAAGCAATTAAGGGTATCCAAACTGGGAAAGAGATCAAACTATCACTTTTTACCAACAATATGATCTTATACCTAGAAAACTCCAAAGATTCCACCAAGAGACTCCTGAAATCACTAAATAAATTCAGCAAAATCTCACAATACAAAATCAATGTTTTCAAGTCAGTAGCATTCCTAGAAACCAGTAATAGACAAATTGAGAGTCAAATCGAATACTCAATACCACTCATAATAGGTACAAAGAAAATAAAACACCTAGGAATATACTTTTTTTTTTTATTTCAGCATATTATGGGGGTACAGATGTTTCTGTTACATATGTTGCCCTTGCCCCCACCTCCCTCCCTAAGTCCGAGTTTCAATTATGTCCATCATTTAGGTGGTGCACATTGCACTCTTTGTGCATGCATATACCC
>CAUYSK010065468.1:0-48023 GCA_963575035.1 Avahi laniger
GGTCCCTCAGGTTGTTGGCCTAGGGAACATACAGTGATTTACTCACCAGCTTGGAAGAGGGCCACTTTCCATTCTGAAAGGAAGGAGACATAGATTAAAAAAAGGTCGATATTTCTATTCTTCCCATCCCATTCTTCTCACTCAGTCTTTTCTCTCTCCTTTTCTTCAGAGTGTCTTCCATTGTCCACCTTCCCTCCTCTGCAGCTCTGATGGATCAGGGGTGACAACTTCCACAAAATGGTGGACTCTGTTCCCCCTGTCATTAGGGGCTGCTGGCTGCATGGCCAGGGTTTGCTAGGGGGTGTGCATGAGTGCCAGCAGCCTCAGGTTTCTCTCAGAAGCTCCCAAAAAGCAGAAGTAGAACCCCCACTGAAAATGAGCCTTTGGGTTAGATCTGATTACTCCAAGTGAGAATGTCAATGGGTGACAGTAGAGAAAAGGCTGAAATGCTCAGGGCACGTGTCCCAGGAAACTCCGAGAGCATCAGCATCACTCACCATTATAGGCTGGAGACTTCGCTCCACCTACAATGAAAGAAAGGTAGAGATGTCACTTGAACTCTGCCATATCGGAGTTGTCCCCTTTGCCCTGTTTTTGCACCCACAGAATCTTCTTTTTGACCACCCCACCCTTCCTCCCTGTGCAGGTTCAATTTTCTCCTTCCCTCTCGTCCTTTATATCAATTCAGGGTACATCACCTGAATGCCAGTGACACCACAGATACTGTGTTAGGAACTTTCTGATGTGGTCCAGCTGATCTATTGTATATGTGGCCATACTCCTACACATGCTGTATGCGTCACCATGTCTATATGTATATGTATATGTGTACAAGTTTCATCTGTCCCAACCTCTATCATTTTCTATCCTCCTCTGAATAAAATCTGGGGAACTTAATAAAAAATTTCAGAGACTAAATTTTGAAAACAGTTGTAATTTATCTGTACTAACTGAGCTACACTAGCTCATCCTGTTTATGAGAGACATTTTTCTTTCTGTCTCACTTCTGATTTTCTTGTTCCTTATTATCTTCCATTCTTCTTTTCTTCTTTAGCAACTTATAGATGATGTGAAGCAACTTGTAAAGTTGCTGGCACAGAGAAGGCACTTCATCTTCCCTTTACTCTTTCCTTTTCAAATGGACCCATGGATATTCTGCAATGCCTTACAGGGGTAAAGAGTATGTGGCCTCTCATGGACAGTGACTGAGGGCCTGTTTTCTCATTGAGAGATTGAGAGAGAGAGAGAGAGAGAGAGAGGAGAGAGAGAGAGAGAGAGACTCTTCTTGGTGTCACTCCAGTGAAATGTACTTATTTTCCTTTTTGCTTTTTCCCTTTTTCTTTTTTTTGATTATGACTTGGCATACCATGATGATTTCCTTTCCTGGTCAAAGTTATCTAGGATCATTTCCCAACCCTGGGCAAAGAATTAGGGATTGGAAAATATCCAAGTAAAGAGAGTCGTAGGTTTCAATTCAGAGAAAGTGTCAGAGCCACTCACGAGCCATGTACTGGATTTTTCTCCACTCTGAAATGGAATAAACAAGGAAGAGTCATCAAGGTATGTAACACAGGGATAGGAAGACATTCCTGGGTGTCTGGGGAAATAGGAACTTACTGAGTTCTTCCTCGAGCTTCTCTGGAAAATAAGCAGAAAAAATAATGAAGTGTTATGGGAGAGGGGATTTTCTGAATAACAAACCTTAAAAACCACCCAGTGCCAAGGAGGGGATGTGGGTGAGGTCTCTGGGCTCAGGCCTGTAACCCAGGGGCTTAGATTCTCTCCCAGGGTCAGATACCTCTTGTGCTTCGTTCCTGCTCCGTTGTGCTCTGTGCCAATTCTCTCAGCTCTTGCTCTCTCTCTTTCTCCCTGAACAGAGTCATTTTTTTCTCCTGCTGTTGCCACAAGAAGTAACTAGCCACTGTGAGAAGCAACAGCGAGATGGGCAGGGTCCCTGCCAGGGCGGCGATCCAGGGCTGGGCACTCCTGAAGAAGGGGTCTGCAAAGGGATGGTCTGTGGGTCGGGGGCCTGTGGCTTTGTGTTCCCAGCCCGCAGCACCTCGAGCTTTTTTTTTTTTTTTTTTTTGAGACAGAGTCTCACTGTGTTGCCCAGGCTAGAGTGCCATGGCGCCATCTTAGCTCACAGCAACCTCAAACTCCTGGGATCAAGCGATCCTCCTGCCTCAGCCTCCCAAGTAGCTGGGACTACAGGCATGCGCCACCATGCCCGGCTAATTTTTTCTATATATTTTTAGTTGTCCAATTAATTTCTTTCTATTTTTGGTAGAGACGGGGTCTCGCTCTTGCTCAGGCCGGTCTCGAACTCCTGAGCTCAAACAATCCGCCCGCCTCGGCCTCCCAGAGTGCTAGGATTACAGGCGTGAGCCACCGCGCCCGGCCATAAATTAAAATTTTTTTAAATCAAAATCAAGAGTAATGAGACACCAGTTGTTACACCTATCAGATTAGTGAAGATTAAAACATTTGACAGCACCGAGTGTTAATGAGGGCATGGAGAAGGGGGTACGTTCATAAACTATCTAAGGGGTTATAAATGGGTATAAACACTTAGGAGGAAGGTTTGTGGTGTGTGAGAGCTTTGCCTCTGAGCTTCAGGCACTCAGCGCGGCTGGGGGAGGCTGTGCATGCTGGAAGAAGTGGGGACTAAGGGTAAGGGACCCTGTTCTCACCCAGCTGTGCCATGTGAGCACGACCCTTCCCCACGCCACATGGAGCCGGGTGGGAGTGAGAAAGACCAGGGGGCTGGAGCGCAAGCAATCTCCTAGGTTAGGATCTTTCCTTCTGCTCTTCTCAACTTTGTCACATCAGGCAAGTGCTCTGACCTCTCGGAGCCTCAGTTTCCCCATCTCTGAGATACACAGGAGCACTACCTCACGTTTATCTGTCTGTGAAATGGGGATAGTAACAGAACCCATTTCATGGAGTTACTATGAGAATCAGGGCCGAGCACGGTGGCTCACGCCTGTAATCCCAGCACTCTGGAGGCCGAGGTGGGAGGATCACTTGAGCTCAGGAGTTCTAGATCAGCCTGAGCAAGAGTGAGACGCCATCACTACAAAAAATAGAAAAATTAGCTGGGTGTGGCGGCACATGCCTGTAGTCCCAGCTATTCAGGAGGCTGAGGCAGGAAGATTGCTTGAGCCCAGGAGTTCAAATCCAGCCTGAGCAATGAAGCGAGTTCCCCATCTCAAACAACAACAACAACAAAACACAAGGGAAGTGAAAAGAACCATGCCTGGTACATAGCAATAGATCAGTCCACTGTAGCTTTTGCCGTCACCATCTTTACATTGTAGAGAGTGGATGTGAGAAGATTTCCAAAAACTATAAAGCTTTCTGTTTTACAAAAGATCAGGATCTATCCTGGGAACTCTCCTCTCTCCCCACACCTCAGTAAGACGTCAGTGTGGAAATCTAGAGACTGGGACTGGTGATGTCCTGCCCCTCACTCTGGTGGCCTTCCTGGCTCGGTCTCGGCTTTTCTGTCTGTCTGGCCCATCTGCAGGGCAGTCCAAAATGGACAAGTGGCTCCTGCCTCCCTCCCCCAACCCTCACCCAATGAAAGTGACACGTGTTCAGCCCCACACCCTGGGTGAGGAAAGACAGGGCGAAGGGAGGGAGAGCTCGCAGACTGGGCGCTCTGCCCGGTCAGCACATGTGAGGGGGAAGAAACGCAGGGCGAAGCCATGTGGACAGGGCTTGGGAGTCTTGAGTTGGTTGTAAAGGTGTCTAGAGGGGCTGGGCCAGCGGGGGAAGTGGCGGTGCGGGAGGTGCCTGGAGAGGTGGCGGTGTTGCCACCAGAGCCCCCGCCTGGGTGCTCTCTGGGTCTCCCCCCAACTTCACAGCCCAGCCCCCCAGGGCCCACCTCGAACGTGAGATAGTGCTCCTTCAGCCGGAACTCCTCAGCCTCCTTGGACTTGATGCCCTTCTCCACTGGGTGACACCGGTGCTCAGCCAGCTCTGCAGTCACCTGCCTCAACTTATTCTCATGAGACCGCAGCTGCTCCTCCTGCAGAGACAAGTCCTGCCCCGTGAGGCCCTGCTCTCGCGATGCCGTGGGGCTGGGTCTAATCCGGTCCCACCAGGAACTGCTTCACCAAAAGGAAACTAAGGCCTGGCCAGGGTCACCAAAACATGAGGGGGTGGAGCAGGGGGCGCTCCTGGCCCCTCCTCCCCCTCTGCACGGCATCAGCTCTTTCATGCCCCCAGCGGGCTCAGGAGATGCGAGACCCTCACACTTGTCCATGCACGTGGACACTCCCTGACACAGACACGCAATGGCCCGCTCAAGCCCTGGCTCGTATGAACTCCCGCACGCACACGCTAACACACGGGAGCAAGGCTCCGCATGACACACACGTTCTCTCGCATTCATACCCAGACCCAGAATCACACCAAAAGACAGGCCGAGACACTGTCGCTGACAGACAAGCGCATACATCCCACCCGCCCCTCTGTGCTGTGTGCACGTGTGAATGCACCACGTGTGTGCATGTACGAGTGTGTGTATGTTCATCGTGTGCACACGCACAGGGGCTCTGGGTGGAAGCAGAAGCCACAAAGGCCCAGAGGGCAAAGGGCCGGCAGGTGACAAAGATGAGGCGTTTGCAGTGTCCCGTGCCCTCGATCTCTCAAGTTCAGGCCCACCATGTATCTTTCCATCTCCAAAAAACCTCGAAAACCTGGAGTATTGATGAGTTGGAGTTTTTTAGGATTAAAATAAAACATTTAAGCAGCAGATGAAGGGTCAGTCACATGTCACTTGTCCCCAGCTCCCTATGACACACCTTCTCTGGCATCCGTGCCCAGATGCACACAATGCCGCAGACCCACTGCCACATCTGCAGGGACGCACTGCCTTGGCAGAGAAGCATACCCATGGCACCCCCCAGAGCCTGCCAGACCCCGGTGTGGCAGGTGGAGTGCGGCGGCCTCAGTCCTCCCGCCTGTGCATGGGGCGGAGGGAATGGCTGTCTCAGCCCAGGACCCGGTGCCCTAGAGACAGGGCTGGGGCGGCTGCAGAACGGGGCCGGGGCGGGAGGCGGCAGCCTGGGGAGGTGGCAGCATGGTCTAGGGGCTCATACCTGGCAGAGGCGAGTGGTGCAGGAGGGCAGCAGGGGCCGGCAGAACTTCTTCATGGAGCTGACCGCGGCCGGGAAGGCAGGGGCCGAGAAGATGGCCGCCACCAAGTTGATCCTAAGGATCCAGGACAGCATTTCTTCCTTGCTCCTGGGGACAGGAGGGAAAGGGAGAGAGTGTGCTGGCTTCTCACAGAGGGCTCTCTGTCCCCCCACCCAGCACCCAGTACCCCGCCTTCGGCCTGGCCCAGAGAAGGCACCGATGCCTCTAGATAGGTGGGCAAAGGAGGGAGGGGAGGGTGAGTGGCTGGGCGGGTGGGCCCGGCCAGAGCCGTGCCGGGAGCGTCCCTTCCTTCCCAGCTCCCAGGCCACCTGGGTTTTCATGTGGAAATAAAACTGCCCAGGTCCAGGGCTAGTGGCCCCAGCGGCCATGGGCCAGGCAGCACCAGAGGCAGCGGCAGCCGGCCGTGTCCCCACAGCCCTCCTGCCCTGCCCACTGCCTGCCCGGCTCGGACGACCCAAGCTCACCTACTGGCCTCCCTCCTTTCGAGCTCATGTGACACAGGAAACCCCAATCTCAAGTCACAGAAGGGGCGGGCAGTGGAAGGAAGGCCCTACAGGCCAACGGCAGGGCGTGCCTTTCCCACCCGTCTGCCACCCTTAAAGCGAAGGGTGATTCCTGAAGATGCCATCTGCCCCGTCCCTCAGGGACTCCCGCGGGCCTCGGCGTCCTCTGCAGGGCTTGTGCATGGCAGCTGCTGGGCCCGTCCCGGAGTTTCTGACTCAGTAGGTCTAGGGTGGGGCCAGAGAGATCGCACTCCTACCCAGTTTCCAGGTGACACTGAGGGGGCCACACTTTGCGAACTACTGCTTGGGGGACCCAGCCGCTGCTCTGCGTGAAGCGCACACGCTCGCTCGCTCTGAGGGCTGTGCATGGGGACGCC
Source organism: Avahi laniger (assembly GCA_963575035.1). Lineage (NCBI taxonomy): Eukaryota > Metazoa > Chordata > Mammalia > Primates > Indriidae > Avahi > Avahi laniger. The sequence goes on from CAUYSK010065468.1 coordinate 6,044, forward strand.
GCGAGGCGCTGCTGCCCGGGCCACTCACGGTGCCTGGAAGAGGAAGACCCTCCAGTCGGCCGTCTTCAGCTTGAGCACATTGGATTTCTTGCTGTAGTCAGAGGCCCGGGTGGCCAGAGCATGATGCACGCGAATGGCATTCTTCAAGTCGCCCTCTGACAGAGTTTTGTCAGGCCTGTACTCATCCTGGACAGGGGCGGGGTGAGCCTCCGTCACGGCTCCGGCATGCTGACCCACTCCCCTCCCCCCTGCCCCGCTGCTCCCTCTGTTCCAGTTCCCATGCCAGGATGCCTCGACCACCCCAAGAAGAATCACTCTGGGCAACACTCCCCTGAACCCCAGTTTGTCCCAGAGGCCTGAACCAGCCTTACAGCTGGGTATCCACTGAGCCACTGCGCATTTCAGAGACCCCTCCCTAAACCTCTGAAGCCCTGAGTGAGGCAGGGTCAGGAAGGCTCCCTGTCTGAGCCCCAGGTCCCACCCAGGACCTCTGGTCACCACAAGGCAGGGGCTGGGTGGGACCGAGCCGCCCACCCTGGGTAAGGCCTCTGGGCCTCTCACCTTCTGCAGGTATAGGATGGTCCCTTTGAGCACCGCGTAGAATTTCTTCCAGCCACGCCTCCCACGGGGCGCTAGGGAGGGTGGCAACGGGGAGTATGGCCGCAACCACACACCTGATATTCCCTGCCCTGCCTCCCCCCACTCGCGCATCCGCAAAGGAGTGGCCGGGGGACAGGCACCTCAGTGCCAGTATCCCTCCCTACACCCCTCCCCCGCCTGATACCCACTCCTCTTGCCATCCATGTCGGCGTGAGTCTTCCGGGTCAGCACACCATGCTTGTAGGTGGTGGCACTGAGAGCCTGCGGGACATCCAGGAAGGGGTTGCCACCATCCAAGATACGTGTCACTTTCTTCATGCCTGTCCCAAACTTGTCATCCACCAGCTCAGACAGGGATTTCCTCAGCTCGTCCTCATCACTAGGAAAGTACTAGGTCTGAGCTCCACCTCCAGGGAGGCCTCGGACCCCCATGGTCATGGCTTTTCCCCACCGACCACCCCTCTGGGGGCCAGGAGCAGCCGCAGGAGGCAGAGATGAGGAGGTTTCAATCACAGATCACAGATCCAGATCTCTGACCCCTCCCCTCCTTCAGTTCAGTTCTGACCCCTGACTTCTGATCTGTGATTTTTGGCCTCCATGTGCCAGTGGAGAATTTACTACCTCTAGGTCTCCTTCCCAGTGTTCCTCCTCCTCTCTCTAACCCTGACAGCCCAGCCCCGGGAGCACTAGCCTGTAGCCAGACTGAACTGCTGCACAATCCCCTCCAACATGCTGGTGAGGGCAGGCCGGCAGGCGGGGCCCCTAAAGATTGGGCTGCCCATGGGAGCCCTGGCAGAGAGTGCCAGCTCTGCCCAGGGGGGTTGGGTTCCTGCCAATGTCTGCCTGGGACCTCTGCATGGACCTGAAGGCACAGGCTTCCCTGAGAGCACAGCAAAGAGGGGCTCCCCCAAGAGCCTCTCACAGTCACCCCAACCAGCAAGGTCACCACCCCTCTCTCCAGACATCTGGGCACCTCCAGGTCTCACTGCCTCTGCAGGGGAAGAAGTTAGGGGGAAGGACCCATACCCACTGCTGAAAGCAGTCACCATCTAAAGACACTCATATTCTTGAGGTTATAGGGGACCCGTGCCTCCTTCCTACCTACCTCCCAAAAGGGAAAGAGCTGTCATTGGGAATTGTGGCAGTATCCCCAGTACAGAAAACCAGTTGTGGACATCATGAAACTAAAGTCACACTTCAGTCTATTCCATAGCATTGTAAACATTGCACACTTTTTATCAAACCCAAAGGGGAACTCAGCACTGGGTGCTGCTCCACTAGACAAGGTTGCTAGGGCACTGGGTTGGGAGAGATCAGCACCATGGAGAGTGGTCAGAGTGACCAACCTGCGCCCCCGCCCAGTGATGCAGGCTCCCCATACCTGTGCCCGCCAGCACTACTCACATAGCCCATTCCAGCTTTTCATTCTTGATGGAGTTGTAAAGGCTCTGGGAGAGGGGGAAAGGGGAAAGAGAAAGAGGGGAGTTCAGGTGAAGAGTCAAAAAACCCCCATCTACCTCCAGCAATGTGGGTACAGTGAGGGAGCCCCTGTTCAGCCAATGGGGCAAAGTGGGTGTTTGATTCATATCTGTTTGTTCAATAGATAAGTGAGTGGGTGGGTGGATGTATGGATGGGTGGTACTTAATTATGTGATCATTTAATGTCTGTCTCCCCTAAGAGACTGTAAGCTTCACAGGGTTGAGAGTTGTCTATTTGTTCATCACTGAGTCTCCAGCCCATAATCCAGGACTCAGCATACAGTAAGTGTTCAACAGGGTGGACATATGGATGGATGGATGGGGGAGTGGATGAGGAGGGATAGGTGGATGAGGGGGAAAATATGCAGGTGGACGGGTGAATGAATAGGGGTGGGTAGACAGCAGGTGGAAGAGGGAGATTTGGGTGGGTGGGGGGTGTATGGGTGAGGGTATGAGTGAACGCATGAATGGGAGGGTGATTGGGTAGATGATTGCGTAAATCATTAGGTGGATAGATTTGAGGATGAGTGGTGGATGGGTTGGTGGATAGGTGGGTGGATGGGTGGGGAAATGGATGGGTAGGGAGATGGGTGAGTAGAAATGGGGTGTGGAGGGAAGTGGTGGGGTGAATGGGGTTTATGTGTGGGTGATGGCTGAGTGGCTGGTGTGGTGTGTGGGGAGTATTTGGGTGAATGGGTGGGCACGGGGGTAGGTGAATGACTGAGTGGCTGGGTGGGTGAATGGATGCATGGAGGATGAGTGGCTGAACAGAGAAGTGGGTAGATGGGTGGATGAGTAGATGGGGAGAAGTGGATAGGTGAGTGGGATTGTTCGATCTCACATACAAATATGTTCTTAACAAATGCTTCCTGATGGCGAAGAAGAAGATAATTATGGTAAGAAGAGTGATGGAGACAATGTTCTATTTTTTGACCTCCAAACTCACTATTCAACTACCCCCCTGGTATCACCAGGGTCTTCAAACCCACTATCTGAAAATTAATTCATCATCTACCCACCCCCCCAAAAAAACCTGCTCCTCTTCCTCCTAAGTGGAGAACTGACCCAACCAGGAAGGCCAGAGTTCCACCCTGGGCTTCAGCCTCAAAAGAAAACTGGATTTCCTTAACTCCTGGCGATGCTGGAGAAATGGGTAGACTTTTCCTTGTAGTGATGGTAATGATGGCGTGGTGATGGTGAGGGCTGTGGTGGCGGTGGGTGGCAATGTTGGTTGTACTGTGATAACAACAACGATGATGGAGCACCAAAGCCAAACCTCACAGAGGGATACCTCTGGCTACCTCGGGGAGCACAGAACAGTGAAATGTTAAGCTGGATGGTCTCCACCTTTGTCCCAAAGGCATGGTGGCCCTGCTCCCAGTATGACAATCCTGGAGTGCCAGGGTTTAGTGGGCAGAGACCTCTCTCCTCCACACCCACCCAGGGTACAGCTAGGGGTACAGGGACCCTTAGCAGGTAATACCTTCAGCAGGTCTTTGGCAAAGTCCTGGCCATCATTCAGCTGGTCCAGGTTGGCGATGAATTGCTGGCAGGACATCTTCTTGCCAATGTTCTGTAACGGAGAGACGGCTCCGCCTGAGCGAGAGTGGGGAGGAGGCTGGCGCGGTCCCACACCCTGCCCTGCCCTGCCCCGCCAGAAGGGATGAGGCAGCATCAAAGGCAGCAAAGAAAATAAAGTTGCCTGAATTTCCCTTTGTCTACAAGACTAAAGGCTGCGCAACTGAGCGGCCTCGCAGGACAGAAGGACAAAAATTGGAATTGAGGCCCACCAAGGACATGAGATCCTGGGAAACCCCCAGTGACACTTCAACAAAAAAGTTGAGATTAAGAAAGGAACAGAGAGGAGGAAATGATCCCAGATGGCAGCATGGAGAAGCAGAAGGGGATGAAAAGCACAGAAAAAACAGGTAACTCTAAATGAATATTGACTGTGTGGAGCGACATTAAAGTTTGCTGGGGAATAAAACAATAGAGATATAATAATGAAAAGCACAGTAATGGTAGCACATGAGTTGAGAGAGCAGCAAATGGAATTAAGGTGTTTTAAAGTATTTCATTGCCCAGGAAGTGGCACTAGTACTTTAAAAAGTCAGAAATGCATGCTGCAAACCACAAAAAGAATTCTGAAAGAATGCACAACTAACGAGCTCACAGAGGGAGGAAACGGAATTCTAAAAAATACTTAATCCAAAAGTAGGCAAAAAAGGAGAAGAGAGGAACATAGAACAGATGAGTCAAAGAAAAAACAAATAGTAATCTGGTATATTTAAACTCAAATATAACATACTTCATTAAATGTTCAAATTAAAAGACAACTATCAGGCCGGGCGCGGTTGCTCACGCCTGTAATCCTAGCTCTCTGGGAGACTCAGGCGGGCGGATTGTTTGAACTCAGGAGTTCAACATCAGCCTGAGCAAGAGCGAGACCTCGTCTCTACTAAAAATAGAAAGAAATTAATTGGACAGTTAAAAATATATACAAAAAATTAGCCGGGCATGGTGGCACGTGTCTGTAGTCCCAGCTACTTGGGAGGCTGAGGCAGGAGGATCCCTTGAGTCCAGGAGTTTGAGGTTGCTGTGAGCTAGGCTGTCGCCACAGCACTCTAGCCCACGCAAAATAGTGATACTCTGTTTCAAAAAAAAAAAAAAAAAAAAAAAGACAACTATCAGACTTGATATTTTTAAGTATATGGTACAAAAGATATACCTTAAATTTAAAAGCACAGAAATCTCGGAAGCGAAAAGACAAAAAAGGATATACCAGGTAAACACTAACAAAAGAATTCCAGTATAGCTACACTAACAACTGACAAAATAGATCTGAAGGCAGAAAGCATTATTAGAACTAAAGAGGGGGCCAGCACGGTGGCTCACGCCTTTAATCCTAGCACCCTGGGAGGCCGAGGTGGTAGGATCATTTGAGCCCAGGAGTTCGAGACCAGCCTGAGCAAGAGCGAGACCCCATCTCTACTAAAAATAGAAAGAAATTAGCTAGACAATTAAAATACATATATAGAAAAAAAATTAGCCAGGCATGGTGGCGCATGCCTACAGTCCCAGCTACTCGGGAGGCTGAGGCAGGAGGATCACTTGAGCCCAGGAGTTTGAGGTTGCTGTGAGCTAGGCTGACGCCATGGCACTCTAGCCCAGGCAACAGAGCGAGACTCTGTCTCAAAAATAAATAAATAAATAAAGAGGGGTAATGATAAAAGGATCGATTCACCAGTAAATATATTCATCCTAACCCTGTATACACCTAGTAGCATAACTTCAAAATAAAAACTGACAGAACCGTGGAAGACATATTCACAGTGTTGGTTAGAGATTTTAATACTCTGTCTTAGTAACAGGAAGAACAAGCAGACAAAATACCAGCAAGAATACTATGTCAAAAAATTGGATAACCTAGATGAAATTGACAAATTCTTAGAAATACACAAACTACCAAAACTGGCTCAAGAAGAAACAGAAAGTCTGAATAGACCTATAACAAATAAAGAGTTTGAATCAATAATCAAAAACCTCAAAACAAAGAAAAACCAAGGACCAAATAGCTTCACTGGTGAATTTCACTGAGCATTTAAAGAAAAATTAACACCAATCTTTTTCAAACTCTTCCCAAAAATTGAAGGGTAGGGAAAACTTCTCAACTCATTCTGTAAGGGCAACATTTCCCTGATACCAACATCAGACAAAGAAAACTACAGATCAATATTGCTTATGAGTACAGATATACAAATCCTCAATAAAACACTAGCAAACTGAATCCAGCAGCATTATAAAAGCATTATACACCACGACCATGTGGAATATATCTTACATTATGTGTATTTGACAACAATAAAATAGATCAGTAAGGATATACAAGATTTTTACATGTTTGGGCACCTTATTGGCACGTATAGAACATTATAGCCAACGCTGCAGAGTACACTTTCTTTCCAAGTCCACTTGAAGCGTTTACTAAAATTGATCTCTCTCTGAGCCGAAAAGCAAGACTCAACAAATGGCAAAGAAGTGAAATCATACTGGGTAACTTAGCTGCCTTAAAAAATGATGATGATGATGATGATGATGATAATGATGATAATGACAGCCAGGCAAAAAGACATGTACCCAGATCATTCCAAAGCCCAAGGAAGGCACACGATTTGGGAGCTCCGAGTTCCCAATTCTTCCCTCTCTCCCACCCCCATTTGGATCACCGGAGCCTCTCAGCCTGCCCCGGCCCTCGGGCCTCTCCCCACAGCCTCTGCCTCCGGCAGAAACATGTCACAGCTGGTCTGACCACAGCCCCCTCTCAGGCCAGGGTGACCCTCTCCCTAAGCCCATGTCCTTGCCCAAAGCAGAGGCTGGATGGGGCTGGGTACCGCTCAGGCCACTGTTCAGGTAGTGAAACTTCGTCACTATCTTTGACCCCACAGAAGCCAGGACTTTTCCCACGGTCTGGCAAGACCTCTCCGTGTAGGCCTGGGGTCAGAACAACTCTGGCCTGTCTTTAAGGCTCACTCAGAAGCAGGATGAGGCAGGTCAGGCAGAAAGAAAGCAGGTGTCATCCCTCAGGGGATGGGAGGGGCTGGTCAAAAGTCCTATGGGCAGGGAAACCCTTGTCACTATTTGCAAATCAAGGCTAAACCTTAATTACACTTAGCATATTTCCTGAAGGTTCTTGTGTGAGAATGGGCAGACCTCCACAGGATAGCATCCAAACCCCTGGTCTGTCCCCCCAGTCCTCCACCACTCACCCCAAATCGCCTCGCCAGCAACCTCTGTGGCTGCTCTTTAAGCAGCCCGAGGTTGGAAGGAAATTAAGCCGTTCCTGAAAAGCAACTCACCTTGGCCTCTCCTGGAAAGACTTCTCCTGCCCGTCCCTCCCCTCCCTGTCTGCCTCATCTTGCTGATTCTCTCGCTCGCCCAACCTCCAGTCTATAAACACGCTGCAGGCGGCGCAGCCAAAATACTTCTGGAATTTCTCTCTTTGACTCCGTCTGCCGTCTTCTCTTGGCTGACAATTGCCATTCTCTGCCATCCTCCCCTTCCAGCGCATCCCAGGCTCACCCGCTGACCGTCGTCACCAGCATCCGCACCACCTCTAACCCCCCATTTCGAGTATACGCTCCCGCCCGCCAGGCTGCCAGCAGAGCCGGCCCCACAGTCCCTCCCTCCAGGGGCCTGCAGGCTGGGCCTTCAGGCTCGCCATCATTTAAATTATAACACGAACAATGAATACCATTGTCATTCTCGTGCAATAATATTACTCATAACAAAATCCTTATTAGGCGCCAGACCCAGACACTGGGTTTTGTGTGTGTTACCTCTCTCAGTCCTGCGCATGACACTGCGGGGGAAAAGCATTATCCCCCCTCACAGACGCAGAACCTGAGACTCAGAGAGGGCCAGTGACTTGCCCAGGGTCACAGAGCCACCAATGGAGGCAAGAGCAGGCCCTGAAGTGCTCCTGGAGTGGAGCGTCCATCCCAGCTCTTTCTGCTCTTCACATCCCCTGGGCTTTGCTGGTTAACTCTGGCATAAGACATGCTGGCCTGTTGTCCCTGTGAGTCACTGAAATATCCCCAAAGTGGGGCATCAGACCACCCTGGGTGAGCAATGACAGGGAAGTGATTGGGGGGGCCAGATGGTGTGATGGGGAACACAGAGGTGACATGGTGACGGGTGGTCTTGGCACACGGGCATGCACACCACTAGCTGCACTTACCACCTGAGGGAGGGCAAGAGAGCCCGGAGAGGGGTCCCGGAGCGGACAGAGGAAAGAAGAAGGGGTTATTGAGCCCAGAAGCACCAAGACAGCCCAGGGCCGGGACCACCACCCACCTCGCAGCCCGGGGCACCTATGCCAGTCACCTCCCTTACTGGCCTGGTGGGACGCGGACTGCCCAGGGTGTGGTGTCCCAGCACCCCGCATCCACGTCTACCATGGGCTCAACTAGGGGTGCACATCTTGTTCCGCTCATCTGCACTCCTGTGTGCCTCAACTGTTCTCACAGCCCTGCTTAGGGGCGCAGACCCAGGCAGGTCTCAGGGGGATGAAACCAGGGCAGGGCCAAATCCAGAAGCCAAGCTGCCCAACTCCCAGGCCTGCTACCTGAAGCCCTACCCCTGAGCGAGAGGTGTCAGAGAGAGGGCTGGATCGGGGCAGCTGTGGCTGACTCGGGTTGGGGAAGGTGAGCAAGAGGACGCCCCCCAACTCACCCGCCGCCTCCCCAACTCACATGTCCGTGCAGGTCTGTGTTGAGCAGCATCAGGGCGCAGGTGAGCGTGTGGATCCCATCTAAATCAGAGACAGTGGTGCTCTCAGCGTGAGGACCCAGCTCTTCCCGCCCTCAGCTCCCCATCTGTCTCCTGGTAGAGCCAGCCTGGAGGTGATGGGGACAGGAAGAGGCTGGCCACCTGCTAAACACATCTCAAGGCCCAGGGCCTGCGTGATGCTGCCTGCCTGCCCCCATGGCAGCACCGGAGTCACTGCTTGCCCCAGCCAGGGCCATCACCTCTCTCAGAGGGAACCTGACCACCCTGGGCCTCTTCCAACCCGGACCCCTGTCTCCTGTGGCCAAACTCACCTTGAACCTCAGACCCAGCAGTGGCTCTGGGACCCAGACCATGTCCCTGCATTGGCCTATGTCTCTTCAGTAACAGGTCTAGTCCCCCAGTTCCTAGGACTCAGGTCCATCCATTGGGCAAGTCCTACCCCTAAGAGGACCCCGACCAACCCAGACCCCTTCCACACCAAGAATCAGCACTGTGACAGGGACAAAGGGGAATGAAGAGTTAAAGGACCAAGTCCCTAGGATGGAGGACTTTCGGGGCTGGAAGGGCAACACGTTTGGAAGCTCTCTTGCTCTGCAGGCAGACCTCATTCCACGTGTGATAGTTTATTCAATTAACATTTATTGAGCACGTACTGTATACGCCAGAGAGGACAAACGTTCTGGGCCTGGCGGCAGGACAGAAGTGCCAGGTGGACCGGGGTGGGAGGAAGCCAGGGCCTGGGTGGGTCGGGCGCAGGGGGACAGGTGGCCATACCTTCCGAGGTGCTGTCATCAGGGTTGCACTGGCAGTACCGGCGGGAGAAGTGGGTAAGGACCCGCTCACGCTCTTGCGTCTCCCCCATCAGTGGAAAAGCCTTCAGGAATGTTCTAGAAGGCAATTCAAGGCTGCTGAGGGTGGTCTGGGTCCTCACCCAGGGTAGGAGCTCCCCTCCAACACACACACCTGCCCCAGGGGGCCAGGGCTCCAGCACCCGGCATCTACATCTGGACCCCCTCTCCAGGCCTGGGGAGACCTCCAGCCCCAGGATGGCCCCTGGAGTAGTTTAGAGTTTGAGTCTCAGCCCTCATCGCCCTCCAGGGGACAGATTGTGAAGCGCAAAGCCAGATGAGCACTTCAGTGCCAGCGCCGGCTCCTCTTTGGGGTAGGTGCCCACCCCTCGCCCCCGCCTACGGCTGGGCCCAGCTGTGCACACCTGCCCCTCAGGGGGCTGTGCTCCCACTCCTCCCCCACTCCTCCACGTGCTGCCCGCTGAGTCCCAGGCCCCACACCCCAACCCTGAGCTGCCCCAAGTCCCAGTGGTTTGTTCTTCACCCTAGATCTCAGCCCCTCCTCCGCCGCCCTCAACATATGCCCAGGACACCTGCAGCAGCCTCTAGCGGGTCCACACCTGCCCCGCCCCACGTGGTCTCTCTAAACGCCACGCGGCCAAGACTCACACTGCTTAAAACCTGTCGCTGGTGCCCCAGAACCCTCAGAACAGCACCTCGCCTCCTCGCGTCCCAGCCATGTTCACTGCCCTCACTGCCCTCCCGTCCCTCCAACCTCGCAGCCACCAGCTGCCCCCCACACTGTCCTCATGCCCTGGCCAGGACAGGCCCCCCGGGACATCCTTCCCTCCTCGGCTGGGCAGCTCTGTGTCCCCTTCGAGGCCTAATTTAAAGGTCACCTGCCTTTCAGGGGCCTCTGGCAACTAAACCCAAAACCAGAGAGGCTGGGAGATGGGGCCAGGGTCCCTCACCCAGGGCCCGGGCACAGCCCTTCCCTCGGGAAGGGAAACTGCAAGCCGAGCCACGTCGTGGCCCCCTCCGTCCCGGGCTCACGAGACGGTCTGTTCCTAATGTTGCTAAGGTTCATTCAGCGTAATGCCCACTTTGCTTTCTTCTCCCTCATGCTGCCCTGTAAGGCACCTGGGACCCGCAAGCCACATCTTGGCCAGCCCTTACCCTCTGAGGCTTCCCAAGGCATCCAAACCTGCAGACCATGTTCTCAAAACTCAATCCCAAGCAACCAGCTGCTACACAAAAACACTCTTCCTACCTGACACCTGGTTTTCCTCCTCTCCCTGTCCCTCCTACTCCCCGTTCTCTGCCCCTACCTGTCCCCCAGCCCAGCTCCTCCCTCTTCTCCTCACACTCCACCAGGACCTTCCCAAATCCATCCCCTAGCCCAAACTCCCTCTCCTCAAGCCCCAACCCTGTACCCTGCCACCAAACCCTCAGCTGTCCCTGGATCAGCCTCACCACGCCCACCCTCTCCCCTCATCTTGGCACTACAGCCTCTACTCCCGTGCAGCCTCTCACACCGACCTCGCCCCTCTGGCCCCTCTGCCAACCTCAGGCCTTGCCCTCTCCCCGCTGACCCTCTGCAGTAGCCTACACGCAGTGGCCCGAAGGCCGCCAGCACCCTGGGACCTGCACTGCCTCCCGTGACACTGCTTCACACGAGCGCCCTCATGCGGTCCCCGGTGCAGTGCGTCGAGCCTCACTAATTGGGCGCCCACGCCCCTGATCACGACCTGACCCACTGAACACTTTCCCTGACCCATCTTTCTCATTCTGCTGCGATCTCCAAGACTCAGCTCGGGACAGAGTGGCTTGCGGCACACCAGCACTCCACTGAGAACAGCGAGATTTCTTAAGCAACCAGGAAAGTGCTGAGGTGACGAAGACCAAAAGGGCAGAGACTTTCTGCTTTTTCCCTGAGGGCACTGCTGATGACGGGCAGAGGCAAGGGGCTGGACTCCTGGCGGCTTCCCGGGGCTGAAGAGACAACCCTGGAGACTTGAGGGGCTGCGAACACGTGGCCAGGTTTCCCTTCAAGATATTTGCCCAATTTCGGAGGTGGGTAAAAGCTCAGCAGGGAGCGTCTGAGGAGTGGAAGCTGCTGCTGGCAGTGCTGCTGTGCTCAGGGCAAGTTAGGCTTCAGGACCCACAAAGGGTTCACCCCAGTGAACACACCAGGCTCCCTGCAGGAAACTCGGACGCCCTTCCCTGCGCTCAGAGAGGCCCTGAGCCAGGCCAAACTCGGGTGCAGGCTGTGCCCCGCTCGGCCCTGGCTGGATTAGGGCCACATCCTCAGACCCCCTTCCCACTGCCTTGCAAAGAACAATCTAGAGCCACAACAATTCTACACAAAGTATACAGCATATAATAAAAAAATGACTAAGCATACGAAGGGACAGGATAGATGATGGAAAATCAAGAGAAAACAAGACGACAGAAACAGCTACAGGTGACCTGGACGATGCAGATACTGACGTTAGCAGCAAGGACTTTACAACTGACATTGTCAAGAAAAGAGAGGGGACATGGAAAACGTGAGTGAAAAGATGGGGAATTCTTCAGGGGTTCTGAATCCATTAAAAATGTTAATAAAACGGAAATTCTAGACCTTGTAGACAAATATAATAACAGAAAGTTACTATAAAACTCAGTAAATGGGATTAATGCATATTAGACACAGAAAAGGGGTAAGTGAACTGATTTCAGGTCAACAGAAAATATCCCAACTGAAGTAGAGAAACAAGAATGGAAATGACGTTTTTAAAAAGCTCAAGAGACACGTAGGACACGCTAAACAGGTCTGACATGCGTGGACCAGCCCACCCCTCAGCTCAGAGACGGCTGTCTGTCCCTGCCAGGGCCTGGCCTGGGGTCTCCCCACCTGGCCCTGCCAGCAGAGCTGCTGGCCCTTTCTACCCGCTCTGTTCCCGGGCCCTGCGCCTGGGCTTCCTCAGTCTACTCCTGGGTCCAAACCCCAGCAGGGCCTGAGAGCGAATCCCAGTGTACCGTCTCCTCCCTCAGTGACTGTGGGGAGTCTCCACCCTCCGGCCCACAATTTCTCCATTTGGAAACCAGGAAAGATGCCGCCTCCCGCGCGAGTGCTGTGCGGCTCAAGCAAGCAGGGCGTGCGAAGACCCATAGCATCCCACCAGCACGCAGTGCTCAGCATGGGCAAGTCCTTTGCCTCCCCTCCTCTCCTAAAGAGTCGCAACCACATTTCCACCTTCAAATCCTTGGCACCTACCACGTAGGTGGCACTCACTGAGTTGCTGAACTGCTCTTATGGCCCCTTCCCACGGCCTCACCAGAGGGGTCAAGAGACTTGCCCAAGGTTGCACAGCAAGTTTACGGCAGAGCTGGCCTGAGAATTCAGATGTGCAGCCTGCACCACCTGCGGGCACTGCCCCGTCCCAGCCCCACTGACCTGAGCGCTCGGTCCAGAGTCAGGCCCGAGAAGTCGAAGAAACTGAGGTACTCCCCGGCCACCAGCCTGCTGAACTCATTGCTGCCAGGAGAGCACGGGATGTCAGTTAGAGGCAGGGCCCGGCCCAAGGATGATGGAAGAATAGAGGAGTGGGCCCCAGGGTACCCTGACCCCGCCCACCCAGACCTGCCTAACCCCTAGCCAGCCTCCCTTTTGTGGGACAGTCAGGCCCTGATAATTCAGCCTTGGGCTGGGGGGTCAGGAAGGCTTCCTGGAGGTGATGTCTCAGCCAACACAGGAAAGTAAAAGCCAGCCAGGTGAAGGGAGTAGGGGATGGGATGACGCAGTGTCCCCTCATGGAAACTATACAACATGTCCAAGAGGCCACCAGCAGGGCCACATGGCCAGAGCCTAGACAGCAGGGAATAGCATCTGCGGGCCGTGGGTCAGGACTTGATTCTGGGTTCGAGGCAGGGATGGTCAGATCTGCAGTTTGGAACACTCCACGGGCTGTGCGGAGAGCCACCGGGAGGCTGCAGTCATTGTCCGGAGAGAGACAAGGGATGGGGGCAGAGAGATTTAGGAGGCAGGAACCACAGGACACAGAGATGGGATGGGAGCCGGGCATGACTGAGAAGGTGGTCCCCCAGGGGTGATATCAGAGCGCAGGACAGCAGGTGGGGCTGAATGCATCCCTGTGACAGTCGTCAGTCTGCAGCCGGCGACTGGGGGTGGGAGGGGAAGGCTGTACAAGAGGAGGACGCACGGACAGGTGGCAGCCCAGGGCCCCATCCAGGGTGTGACGGAGGAAGGACAGCCAGAGAAGGGGGCTGAGAAACAGCACCAGAGAGGGGAGCACACTGTCCCACAGGCTGTCGAAGCAAGCGATTCAAGAAGACTGGCATGAAGAATTCTTGTCAAAATTAGAAAAAATTCCCACCTGATTCTAATTAAGCCTCAAGCTCTCCCTCCCACGTACGGGACCCGTGGGAAACGGAGAACCACGTTAAATAACACCATGAGGACACCACACCCAAAATGTGGAAAATTCTTAGGGACAAACCGCTGTGTCTTCAGCAAACACCTGGCGTTTAGAAAGGACAGGGGCCCGTTGGGCTGTTACTGGTTAAAAGAGACTTAAGAGATATATCTGTCAAGTGCAACGTGCGGATCTTGCTGGATCTTGATTTGAACCAACCAACATTTGTGAGACAATCAGAGAAAATTAAACACAGAATCAATGTTGAAGATACTAAGGAATTTTTGTTAATTTTGTTAGAAATTATAATGGAATTAGATTATGTAAAAATTCCTTATCCGTTAGAGATACACACTAAAGTATTTATGGATTGAATGACAGAGTGTCTGAAATATCCCAGCAGATGGGAAAAGCAAGCCGTGGATAACGGATGAAACGAGAATGGAGAAGTAACCTTGAAGCTGAACAAGGGGTATGCGGAGCTTTAATGTATTACTTTCTCTGTTTTGGTGTATGTTTGAAATTTTTATGATAAAAAGTTGAGTTAAAGAAAAAGAAAGGAGTGGCCGGTCCTGTCGCTGCCACCAAAGGGGGTAGGGTGAGGTCTGGCTGGGCAGCAGCCACCACACCAGATCCAAAGACACAGGCCACCGTGACCTTGTGACCTTGGCAAAGGGATTTCTGCAGCGGTAGGCAGGGGGAGGGGAGCCAGTCTGGAGGGGCCAGGTGTGGGGGAGGGGAGGGTGGAGGCGGCCTGGGGCAGAAAACCTGAGCATTTGGTTGTGGGCCTGCTGGGGGGGAAATGGCTTGAGGAAGGGTGTTTGGTTTTCAGTCTCACCTGGGGCAACTAACTGCTGGTGGGAAGACTCCTGCAGGGAGCGGTCGAACAGACGGGAGGGGAGAACAAACCATAAGGAAGGCTCCCAGAGGAGGTCATTAGGTTCGGGGCGCTAGAGGGTGGGGGTGACTGAGTTGTGACTTCTGGGCGGGGCTGTGGGGGAGCCTCCGGAGCACGGAGGCTGCAGGAGGGAGAACAGGAGGGCCCTGCGAGGCCTGGATCCCCCGTCAGCGCCATCTCCCTGAGCCTGGGGCGGCGCAGAGCCAGGCCCGCTTCTGCGCATCCCACAGCCTCGGTGTGGGCGCTGGGGGACCCTGGACAGAAGGGGCCGAAGGCAGACAGACACGCTGGGGGCCAGACTTCCACAGTCTCGGGGTTCATGCCTGTCCCCGGCCTCCTTCAGGACCCTCATCCGGCTATTTGGCACCAGGCTGCAGGCCAGGCTCATGCTTTGGGGACGTCAGCCCTTCAGCTGGTCCCAGTGGACAGCAGGGCTTGATGAGGGCCAGGAACCCCTCCCCGAGCTCTAGGCCACAGTCGTGTCCCTCTGGCCCAGGTTCTCCTCTCTCCCTGGCCCCATTAAGTGGGCCTAATGGGGCCCAGCTGCTCTGTCCTCACCATCATCCATCGTGACCCCATAACCACATCCCACATCCTGCGCCGCCAGCCCCGAGGGCCCACCCCAAGCATCAGTCCTCGCCCAAGCAGCCCAGAAAGGAAACAGATTTAGGGCGAGGCCAGGAATGAGGACAACGGTGGGAGGAGGTGTCCTTGGGGAATTTGGTCGCCCCCAGCACCAGGCACCCTTGAAAGGAGTCGCCCATGCCCCCTTCAGGCTGAGGAGGACACCGGTGCCTGGGGTGGAGGGTAAGGGACATCGTACTCACTTCTTGCCCAGCTGCCGGGCCACGTCGCAGCGCTGGAAGCCCTCGAGGTGGTAGAGGCGGCGTGCCAGCCGGCGAGCAGCTTCGCTGACCCCCTGGCACCCGTTGGCCAGCGGGTCTGTGCTACCGGGCTCCAGCCCCTCCGAGCTGCTCAGCTCCGAGTCCGAGTCCGACAGGCCGTCCTTCAGGCTGGGGTCACTGCAGATGGAGTGGGTGGACAGGAGTGGAGGCCCAGGGTCAGAGGCCCTGCAGAAGGCTGAGGACTCATCCCAGGCCTCTGAAAACCCACGCAGGGACCAGAGCAGGGAAAGACGCTCCACTGCAGCAGGAGGGGATCAGTCAGACTTTCAGAAGAGCCTCTCAAGTGAAATCACAGCACAGCTCCCTGACCCCATCTGAGCTGAGAAGACCTGGAAGAGCAGTGGGTTTCCCTAACTGGCTCTGCCTCCTCTGGGCCTCAGTTTCCCACCTGGGCAGTGGTTCTCCCAGCTCCCAGCCTGGGCCCTGCCTCACCTGGCTGAGTTCAGCAACTTGTCCGTATCCTCGTCGTCGTCGTCCTCGTCCCCACCTGGGCTCTGGGGTCCCTCTTCATGGAATCCGTTGGGCATGGCCGTGAGAGACAGGCGACTCAGGACATTCTCTGAGCGGCTGCTGGAGATGGAGCGCCGCAGGGGGCTGCCCAGCTCCCCGTCACCACCCGCTGCCCCCATGTCCCCCTCGGAGCCCATGTCCCCAATGCCCAACCCAGCCCCTGGCTCAGGGCTGTCACGGGCCCGCTGCTGGATGAGCGGCGTGAGGGGGGCCTCGAAGCTGACGCAGCTGTCGCTCTCGTCCGTGAGGCTCAGCACGTCTAGGGAGTCGAGGCTGCTGTACTGGGTGCCCCGCAGCAGCTCTGACTCCAGAATCTTCTCAAACGTGGCACTGAAGCCGTCCCGCACATCTGGCTCCCCGGGACCACCCAGCCTGTGGGATGCAAGGAGCCGGTCACCATCCCACCAAGCTGTCTCCCATACAGCTGCCAGGGACTGCGCCAGTCTGGATCTGAGAGCTTGCTGGGGGCAGAGAGCAGGTGAGAACTGTGTCCTTCTTATTTATTCCTTCAGACATACTGGGCACAAGGTGCCAGATGCTGGGCTGGGGATACACAGTGAAAAGAGCAGACATGTTCCCTGTCCCCCAGTGCCCGGCCCAGGGCTGGGCCCACAGTAGGCATCAGATATCTGTCCAAATGAACAAATGTGAGGCCGCTTCCCCCTGCCTCTCCCTCTAGGCTCCCAGAGCGGTGTGGGCATCTCCCTATCACGGCTAGTGTCACGCTGGGTCATAACTTCGCTGTTCCCACAACCTCAGAGGTTCTTAGCTCTCAAGTCCTGCCTGAATGTCCCCTCCTCAGAGAGACCAAGGGAGGCAGGCCCACACCCTGCTGGCCTCCTCCTCAGCCCTCACCAGCATGTACCA
Organism: Avahi laniger; assembly: GCA_963575035.1. Taxonomy (NCBI): domain Eukaryota; kingdom Metazoa; phylum Chordata; class Mammalia; order Primates; family Indriidae; genus Avahi; species Avahi laniger. The sequence goes on from CAUYSK010065468.1 coordinate 22,797, forward strand.
CTCTGTTTGAATCAATATTGTTTACCGTATGTTCTCCAGCCCCAGGGCAAAACCCCTTAAGGCCAGGCAGCACCCAGCGCACGGTGCGTGCTCAGGAATCTTGCCCAGTGATGCACGGGAGGATGACCATGTGCTCGCCAGCCATGCCCGCCACGCTTCCCAAGCCCTCGCAGGACCCACAGAGGCCTTTGACCCGGCTATTCCCTCTGCCCAGAGTGCTCTTCCCTGAGCTAAGGCCCCCTTCTTTCCACATCCCTGTCTCAGAAGTCAGCCCTGACTTCCCACCTACAACTGTGACCTGCCCCCCAGGACCCCAGCCCCTTTTTCCTGCTTTGTTTTTTTCAAAGCACTTGTCCCTTCCAGCGCACTGCACAATCATTTGTTATTTTATTATTGTCTGTCTCCCCACCGGAGCCCATGAGAGCAGGGATTTCTGCAGGGTTTGGTCATCTGTGCACCCCCGGCACCTGGAATGGAGCAACACACACAGAGGAACCGAGGCATCCGCTGTGGAGAGGAGCAGGTACGTGGGGAAGGAAGGGGAGAGACCAAGAGGGTGAGACAGAGAGAGGGGGGCAAGAAAGAGACAGGGAAAAGAGATACAGAGAGCAGCACAGAGACAGAGAGTGAGAGAGATAAGAAGAGAGCAAGAAAGACAGACCCAGAAACAGAGAGAGTGCAGCAGGCTGAGCCAGCCCATTTCGGATAAATCGAGGCCTGCCATTTGCAAGGGAGTGCACCCCTCCCTCTACTTCAGCCTCTCCCAGGATCTGGCTACACCCTGCTTTTCTCCCAGCACCTGCTGCCTAGGGGAGGACTGGGAAGTGTCCCTTCCCCTCAAGATTCGAGCCTAAGACTCGAGCCAGCGTGCTTCCTAGAGGAGCCACCTCCGCCCCAGCCCCAGCGGAAGTGACTGCAGCCTCCTTGGGTGCTCTCCGGCCAAGGACCAAAGTGGGGAGAACGGCAGATTCCTAAAAGGTGGCAGGAGGCCTGGCAGGGGCTAAGGTGGAAGCTGCCTCTGCTGACCTCCAAGAGGAGGAGAGGGAAGAGAAGGATCACCTGGCCCCCAGGGCAAACACCCAAAGTCTGCCCAGCAAAGACACCTCTGCCAGGCCTGTGCTGGGTATAGAGACATCCAAACAAGACAGCCTTGCCCTTGGGAGGCTCTCAGCCCATTGTCAGAGCCATGAATGGAACCCCCATCTCTTACCCCCTCATGTAACTGAGCGGATCTGAGGGTGGCCCTGGCAGGGGCTTGAGGACAATCATCCCCATCTCCAAAGCTCTGTCTGTTCCCACCCTCGGCCATCCTAAAGAGGATGTAAACATGCCACCTAAAGAGGAACGGTGTGCTCTAAGAAGCCCAGCCCCTGCCCCCACGCTCCTGCCAGCCAGGGGCCACCCTAGCCCCTGCACAGATGGAAACTCTCTTATGGCCATGGCACACCCAGTGCTACAGGGACCAACCCCACGTACTCACGTTCCTACCCACACAGACCTAGAGACATTTATCCCTACACAGCATGTACACACCCAAATGCGCACCCACAGATGCCCAGGCCAGGCACACACCAACACCCCCACCCACAACGATACACCCACACACACACTAACAGGCCCACACATGTGCACATGCCAATGTGCAGGCCAGGCACACGCATGCATGCCCTCCACGCATACTACACGCTTCCCACACATTTGCCTGTTCAAATCAGGGCCTGTGGCTGTGCACACTAAGACTTCTAAAGGCTTCCTTTGCTCAGCCCACCCTGGAACCTTCTAGACATCCCACTGCCCATCTCCATCCTCCTTGTCCAACTGGCCCCCCAAGACTCCAGGTCTCTCCCAAGCCTGCTGAGGAAGGTAGAAATGAGGCTGTAACTCTAGTAAGTAGGACTGAAGTGAGATTCCTGGTGGCACTTCCCGGTGGCAACCTCAGATGAGGGTGGCTGAGAGGGATTAACCCGCAAAGCCTGCTTTCCTAGAGTCAGCTGCAGGACTGGGAGATTCTCATCTCCAGGAGGCGGAGCAATGGACCAGATGACCTTTCACATCAAGGCCTGTTGAAAGGACTCTATGGCCCAGCCCAGGAGACAGGGAGAGCAGTGGTCGCAGCCCACACAGAAACAGCCCGTGGTGGTTTGGGGAGCTGAGGGCTGGGAGCACAGCAAGCCTGCTAGCCTTTGAATTCCCTCTCGTGGCTCTACCCTCCCAAAACACCCTGAAGCTGGGCAACATAGGGACATGAAATCCCCACTTCATGTCTGAGAAAAATGAGACTCAGAGAGACTCAGCGGCCAGCCCCAGGCCCATTGGCAACGGAGCATTGGTGAGCTCCCTCCCACTTACCCCAGCTGAGGGTCCTCAGGGTCTGAACAGAGGCTCCTGGGGGCATCGTCCCCCTCTGCCAGTCCACCAGTCCTCCAGGGCCTGGGATCTGTTGAATCTTCCAGAATGTTCGAGTCTGGCCCCAGGACAAGGCCATTGGTGAGAGAGAGGCCAAGACTGAGGCCATGGAGGGCCACATCCTGGTCCTTTGTGGGTTCCTCGGCACCCACCATTGTGTCCCTTTGCTCGTGTCCTGGGTCGCCAAGGCTGCTGCCCAGGCCCTCGCCAGCTGCTGCTCCACTCTGGACCCCGGGCTCCTTCTCAGGCTCCAGGCTGGGGTCCCAGGCAGCACCACCTTCCTCAGGCAGTGCAGAGGAGAGCTGATCCTCGTCCATGGCAGCCACTGCGTCCACCCCTTCCTGGCTGCTCCTGGGACTCCACTAGACCTGGCAGCAGAGGGAGAGATGGAGGGCTCGGTCAGCCAGGGCAGGGGCTGGGGGTCTAAAGCCCAGCAGAGCCAGCCCTAGAACAGCCCGCCTGGGAGCAGCAAGATGGCCAAGATGATCTCCGCAGACACTTCGGCTGGAGTCCGGGTTCCAGCCCCTCCACCTCCCCTGACCCCAGCCAGCCCCTTATGCCCAGTCCCTGCCTTCCCTGTTACCTTTTGTGTCTCTGTTGTGCCCTCCAGAATGCACCAAAGCTCTCTGGGGAAGATCCAGGCAGGGAGGAACTGGGGAAGGGTCCAGCGCCCCCTGCAGGCCCCTCCATTCCCACTGGTGAGCGATGGAGACGGCCGCAGGCTGCCAGCAGCCAGCCCGCTGGCCTCGTCCCATGTCCTCTCGCCCTGGCTCCGGGAGCCAGAGTTGAGTGAATCTTTGTGGTTAATGAGGGGAACTGGGCTCGGGGTTGCCTTTAAGGGGGAGTTAAGAGAGGAGGCAAGGAAGACAACAGAAGAGCAGCTTTATCAGAGCAGGACCCCCCCCAACCAGAGAAGCCAAAGGGAAGCCCATAGACGGCTGTCAGGAGGCCCAGCACGCGGCGCTGTCCAGGGTGCTGGGCGGGCGCGGTGCCACCCGGGAGCCTCCCAGCAAGTCCAGGCTGCCTCCGCCGCACCCAGTGCCCGGCGCCCTGGCTGTGCCAAGAGGAAGGAGGAGGGGGCCTGGGGTTCCCCTCCACTCCCGGACCCCCACTAGAGCTCGCTCAGCCTCAGGACGGACTCATGAGGGGGCTACCAAGGGCACTCTGGGGAGAGCACTGGAAGGGGAGTCAGGCCCTGCTCTGCCCAACCCTGGGACCACATGTGGGTCCAGGCCAGCCCACTCCCCTCTGGGTCTGTTTCTCTTCTGTAAAACAAGGAGACCCACTTTACCCATCGTCTCCACCCCCGCCCCTGTTTAAAATGGATCAGGACCAACCCGCATTTCCCAGAGGCTTCCTGCGCAACCTGATCCCAACGGGGAGGGCAGATGTAACATGTAGTGGGCTGTGTCCCGGCTCTCCCCTCCTCCCCTCTCTGCCCCTGGCCCCACCTAGCCTAGGCTATCCCCCCTCCCACAGTGACCTCTGCCAGCGGGGACACAGACCAGCCCCTCCGGACGCCCTGGAGAGCTACAGAGAATCAGGAGTCCGGGGCATTTCTCCCAGTTCTGTCTGGGCCACTTCTTTCCTCCCCTCTTTGAGCCTTGGCTGCCCCTAGACCCCCACTCTCCCCTGGAGGAGGAGTGCTGGGGCCCAGGACAGGGGGAGAAGAAAGACTGATCAGCCTTCTGGGCCGCAGCAGAACAAGCTGCAGGTGCAGCAGCGACAGGCATTTGAGTGAGACCCAAACTTCCTACACCTGCCGAGTCATAAATACCCCTGAGGGACCTGTCAAAATGCAGATCACCAGGCCGACACCAAACCTCCAGAATCTACAGAGAAGGGCCATGGTGATCTGTTATTCTTATAATGGGACAAGCGTGGGAAACCCTGAGTTAGACTACAGAAGGAACTTCCACTCAGAGAAGACGATCCTGGAGAACAAGATGGGTCTACTTCTCTGGGAATTCTGGGCCCTTGAGGGGAGGTTGGCCACCAGGCCAGCTAAGATTTGTGTAACCTGGATTTTCAAACATGGAGTGAAAGAAAAAAGGGCAGGACAGAGAGACCTGGGCCCTGCCCACCCACCCAGATCATCACCTCCCAGAGCTTTGACTGCTGCATGAGAGTAAGATTTTACTTAACAAGAAAAAAGCCCAGGCTCTAGAATATCTGGGCCCCGATCCTAGGACACCGGGGACCCCTAGGGGTTCAGCACTGAGTGAGGGATTCTTTCTGGACTGCCCTAAATCCCCGCTGCTGCCGTTGCTATTTCAATCTGTTCCCTCTGGTTGTGTACTCAGAAGAGGGAGAACAAGAGGTCACCTCCTCAGCTGAGATTCCTGGGGAGGGACATTTAGAAAAGACAGGGGGGGCCTTTTGGCCCGCTGCCTGAGTTCCAGTGCTCTGACCTGCTTTCTAGCCCAGGGCCTGGATGAGCGCTGGCGCCGGGGCACAGGCTTTCAACTGGACCCCACCAGGACGCCTCAGGCTCCCACAGCCATGCCGAGAGGGTGAGCCTGGCAGGGCGGGGAGCCTCCTTGGTCAGAACTCTGCCTTAACCCCCAGTGAAGCCTGAGATTTGAGATAGCTTCACTTGATATGAAGTGGCTTCATGTGATGCTCCATCTACACCAGCCTCGAAGCCAGGACTGTACATAAACCGAAGACCTCTTGGGAGACCCCTCCACCACCACCCCAACTTCCAGCAGCTGCCTCAGGCTAGCTCCAGCCCTACCTGCCCCGCCATGTACTCCTACAGCTGGGAGTGGGGCGGTGGTTCTGCCAACACTGGGCACTGGGCCATGTCCTTGCTTTCTGGGGGTAGGCAGACAAAGAGCAGCATTGAGCTCTACTCTGGGTGGGGGGCCCAGAGTCCCTGCCCGGGCTGAGGGCCAGCTGGGCCCAGAAATAGCTGAGCCAGGACCCCTGCTCTTGCTGAGTCCAAGGGAGGGGTGCATAGAGGAGTAGCTTTAGGGCAGAAGTATAAAACAATGCCCCAAGTCCTCACTTTAGGTCCTTAATCTAGGTGCCCTGGGACTCATCATTGCAAAGACCTCTGGCCGTTGTGAACCCATCTGTAGAATGGGAGCATCACCTCTGTTCTCTTCCCGGGCTGGTGGGACACTTAAGGTCATGGATGCTGACAGAGCTGAGATCTAAGGAAGGGCAAACTCCTTAAAGAGGTCAAGGATGAAAGGCAGCTAATGCTCCACTTTTTCCACCACCATATTTGACAAATGGGGAGACTGAGGCACAGAACCCGGAAAGGCTTTGCCTGAGGTCACACAGTGAGTAGCTCCCTCTGCAGCTAGATGGGCTTGAGATGCAGGATGAGCTCCCAGTTTCCCAGGCCCCCTGTCAGGCCCTCCCATGAGATCATGGGCCCAAATCCTCAACCAGGAGAGTTGGCCCAAAGCAGTGACCCTGCCCAACTACTGGCAGGAGCAGGGGCCAGGGGAGCAGCAGGGCCACTGGGCTCCCATCCCAAGGAGATGCCTGCAAATGACAAGCTGGCAGTGGCCGAGATCCCCTGCAGCCTCTCTCGGCCTGATCTGGGCCCCTCTGCAGGCAGGGCTCCCACCGCCCATGGCCCCTCGGATGACCCTGGGCTCAACTGCCTCTTTTCTGGCACTAGCTGAGATGGGGACCATGATGATAGCAGACCCCTGGCTAGACCAGGGTTGACTGCCCAGCCAAGCATCTTCTGGGGTCCAGCTGCTCCTAAGACAACCCTGTCCCCTCCCCACTCTCTGTGTGGCAGCTGGAGTGAGCTGTGAAAACGCAAATTACATGACCTCCCTCACTCACTCACAACCTCGTAATGATTCCCACTGCCCTTAGATTAGAATCCTTCTCCCCAGCATGGCCTGAAAAGGCCCTGCTTGCAAAGCTGTTCTGCCGCCTTCTCCCAAGCCCTCCCTCTTCAGCCACACTGGCCTTCTTTCTGCTCCCTGAGCTCATTCCCACCTCAGGGCCTTTGCACCAGCTGTACCCTTGTCCTAGAATGCTCTTTCCCTAGATCTTTAAAAGATTGCCTCTGCTGCCATTCGAGGCTCAACTCCAATGCTAGCTTCTCAGAGAGGCCCTTTCTGGTCACCACACTCTCCACACCCTCCACAGAGTATCCCGGCACCAAGCAGAACCGAAACTCTCCTTTCTGTTGTGTACTTACCTCCTGCATCTCCCCCACTAGGCTGTAAGTTCAGTGCGGGTGGGGACTATGTCATGTTCATGGCTGTCTCCCCAGAGCCCAGTGCAATGCCTGGCACACAGTGGGCACTTTTAAATGTCTGCTGCATGAATGACCTATTATCATCATCCCCATTTTTGGCAGAGGTTAAGAGAGGTTGAGGAACATGCCCAGAGTCACAAAGCTGGAAAGCAGCAAGGCTGAGATTCTGCTTGGAAAGCCAGGCTGTCACAGGGATAATCTTACAGTTCCCTCCATGCTGGAATCCAAGCCAGGGACTGCAGGAAGCCCAAGAACAGGGCTGGAGGTGGGGGCCCAGCAGGGAGGGCTCCAGGGGCCACATGCTCTACAAGACACAGGGGTGAGTGCATGGGTGCAGGGACCTGCGAGCAAGCATAGGATGCAGGCATTTGTGGTGCATGCACAACACATGCACACTCAGACACATGCACACACACAGACACATGCACACATGCACATATGCACGTGCACACTCTCAGACACATGCACACATGCACAGACACATGCACACACAGACACATGTACACATGCACGTGCACACACTCAGATGCACAGACACATGTACACACGCATGCATGTACATGCACACACTCAGACATGTGCATGCACATAGACACAGGCACATAGGCATACATGCACACTCAAACACATACATGCATGCACACTCAGATGCATACATGCATGCGCACATGCACGCACACTCAGACACATGTAAACACATGGGGAATGAGGCAGCCACTCTCAGGGTATCTCTCTGAGTGGTGAGGCGGAGATGAGGAGCTGCAGGCCTAGGAGCAAGGTTAAGGGCAGCTAGACCTACATCACTGGGCATCCAGGGCCAAAACCATTCTGCTCTGGGAGAAGCCAAGGGACAGGGAAGGGACAACCCAGAGCTCCAAGCTGGGGTGGAGGGTGGGGAAGACGGGCACTACACTGATCACAGCCACACACAGCAGCAGCAGGGGCTGGGTGGGTGTGGGACAGGATGGGGAGCACAGGCCTCCTTGAGGGAAGTCGGGGCACGGTGCTGAGCACCACCCGCAACAGGCAAAATCTAAGCCTTGGAATGTCCAGGGGTGCTTAGAGCCCAGGCAGGGTATGTAGAAGGGACTGGGATCAGAGAAAATTGTTCTGGAATGTCAGTGTGGTGACCAGGCTGAGACCACAGCTGTCCCAGGAAGTGGGCTAGGATCCAGGACCCTCAGGTTTTGCCTCCAGCAGGCTAGGGCAGCTCGGGCAAACGAAAGCCTCTCGGCTCCATGTCCCCACGTGCACCAGAGATTCCTAACCGGTTCCTAGTCTTGGACCTCTTTGTGTATCTGATGGAGCTGTGCACCCTGCCCCACAGACTCTCACACACATGCTTATTTGGAGTATATTTGGGGAGGCTCACAGACCCCTAAAGCCCGTCCATGGGCCCTGGGCATGAGCCCCAACCTGGACAATCCCCAAGGACTCTGCCACTGGACACTTGGAGAGAGCCCCACAAGGGCTCCTTGGCAAAGAAAGCTAGAAACCTTTCGTTGCTGGACCTATTCTCTGTCCCCTGGGAGCCTATCCTGAACACCTCATTGGCCCACAGCCGTTCCCCCAAATTCCTCCTGCACTGCCTGGCTCCCTAGCTCACCAGATTTTAGCACATGGGCTGGGATCTTCACACACACGCGTGCATGCATGCACACACACGGACGCTTAAACAAGAGGATGGATGCAAATGGCTGGCTTGCAGGAAGTGCTCAGAATAGACCCTCGCCAGCTGTGCCCCACACCACTGGGGGCCTAGGCTGGCCTGGGGCACCCCAGACCTCCATGGGAATCTGCCACTGGCAGCATAGGCAGCAGGGAGCTGCCATGAAGACCCCTCAATCAGGCACGCAGGTCACACAGCTCCCCATGCTCCCCTACAGCCTCTGCTAGCCAAGGGACCTGGAGGTCACGGTCTTCCTGTCATCCCCGAGCTCCAGGCCCCCTCCCTAGGCCCAGGTCAGCCTCCTCAACATCCCACCTGCCCAGGACAATGTGGAAGGGATGTCCACCCAGGAGCCTCAGGAACTTCCCCGATTCCATACCCCAAAGTGGCCCTAAACCTTCCTAACCCACATGGCCTTCCCGGCTTGGACTCCGTGCCGCAACGAGTGCCTCAGACTGGGACATCCAGGACAGCGGGTCAGTGCCCTAACTGCACAGTCAGAAAGACCTGGCTTCGAATCCCAGCTCTGCTACCCACAAGCTGTGTGACCTTGGAAAAACTGCCCCCTTGTCTGAGCCTCAGTGTGTTCCTCTGCAAAACAGGGAGCGCTGCCAACATGTGCCTCTCGGGGCTGTGTGGACCAAAGGAGGCGGCGTGCGTGTGGTGCTCAGGGAAGGGTGGGATGCCCCGGAGAGCAGCACACAGCACAGGTCATTCAGTGGGCGCCCAGCGGACATTTGTCCTTAACAGCTGTCAGAGCGGGTTCTGAGGCTGGGGCTTCAGAGGCTGAGGGTGGAGGCAGATGAGACTTCTGAGGGGTCAGAGAGGGCACCCCTTCCCTTTCTCAAGGAGGCTGAGGACCCTACAGTCCTGGCGCCCCTAATGCTCCCACCCAAGGCCAGGCTCATGCCTATCTTTCCATCTCAAGTCACAAGAGCTACACCAGGTGTGCGACAAGGGCCAGGAACCCGGGCCTCCCTTAAAGGTGCCCACCCCCTTCGGGTGGTGCCAATTTGGGGATACAAACAAGCCAAGCACCCTCTGCTTTCCTTCTCTCAATTTGGCCACCAGTAAACCAGCCTTTGCCTTGGGTTGTGGGGGTCTGAAAGGCCTCTCTTTGCTCATGGTCAGGCAGACAGAGGTCCCCAGGGCTGGATGCACATTTGCATCTTATCTGCATGTGCCCTGCAGCCTGCTGGGATTCTCAGGGGCCCTTGGGCCTCACTCCACAAAGGTCATTCCTGGACATCTCCCAGCTTGCTTTTCTCCTCAACCCCCCAGCCAATCGGCATCCTCATTCGCTTATCATTTGCCTACATCTGCATGCTCGTTTGGAGCTCCCTTAACAAATGAAATCCACAATGTCTGCTGTCAAATCCCAAATCATGTTTATAGCTGGTGACTCTGCCCCCAGCTGACTTCCCCACAGGGAGAACCCTCAGTTTTCTGGAACCACAGAGGACCAGGCTGTGCTGGTTAAGGGAGTCTGCTGCCAGACTGACCCATGCTCTGCCTTGGGGTGCGGGGACTCACCCGGCTTCTGGAGCCCACATTTGAGCCATGCGCCTGGGGGCTGAGAGTCGCATCCTGAGAGCTACAGTGGAATGACCAAGTGCAAGTGCTCCCGGCCAGCGCTGCCTCGGCTACAGCGCCTGGGCAGGGCAGGCCCAAGGGAACCAGGAAAGCTCAGTCTCTGAGCGGTTTTCCGTGGTCTGCTTCAGCAGCCGAGAGAGAAACCAAGACATTCCATCCTCCCTTCTCTCTGCCTAGTTTTCACATAACCCACAGCCCAGGTCCCCACATTCTCTATCCGTACCCCCAAGCCCTCTCCCTGTCTGCCCCCTCCCCTGTGACCTTCCCCCAGCCCGTCTCTGCCAGCTCTGTCTGTGTAGCTGCTCTTGCCCCCTCCCTTGCTGAGTCTTCCCCATCCTCTCCCTTCTCTGCTTTAGGACTTCAGCTCAGGTCTGACAAGGGTTGTGTCCTCCTTGGTGGGAACACAGCAGCACGTGGTAGAAAGTGAGCAGGAGCGAAAGCGCTGTGCGGGCCGTTCCCCTACCGCCTGCTCTCCCAGCGTGGCCACTGAAGGGAGACCCGGGCACTGGTAAAGTCTCCCCCCTTGATGGGCAGGAGAGAAAGAGGGGAGTCAAGAATGACACCAACATTTGGGCCCTGAGCAAGAAGGACAAGTTGCCACTCCTGGGACGGGGAAGCCTTGGTAGGGCAGATGTGGGGGAAAGATCTGGAGCTCAGCTTTGGACAAGTTGAGCTCAAGGCATCTGGGAGCCACGAAAGTTGAGATGCTGGGGAGGCTGTTAGCACTCAGGAGACAAGTTGAGACTTGGGATTTAAACTTGGGGGCTGGAAGCACACAGGCAGTACTTCAAGCCCAGGACTGGATGCAATCAGCATGGAGTGTAGACGGGGAAGGGTGCTCACGCAGGGCTGGGTCCTGGGGAATCCGGTATCCAGAGGCAGGGGGAGAAGAGGCACTGGCAGAGGAGGCTGAGATGGAGCAACCCACAGGGGGAGGAGAACAGGAAATTGGGTGTCCTGGACGTCGAGGAAAGTATTTCAAGGAAGAAGGAGAGTGAATGTGTCAAATGCTGCAGGTGACACTGAGAACTGGCCATTGGTTGTAGCAACAGAGAGTTTCCTGGTGATCTTGAGAAGAGAGGTCAGTGGAGGGGAGGGGGTGAAAGCCCAGTCCCAGAGGAGCCAAGAGTGGGAGGAGAGGACGTGGAGACGGTGCGTCCGGACAACCTGCTGGGGAGTTTCGCTGTCCAGGGGCAGAGAGGTGCACCGGCAGCTGCGGGAGAACAGTGATCTAGCAGAGGGGAGGAAGCGATGCACGAAGGGGCAGGATCTGATGCATGAGTAGAGGAGTGGCCTTAACCAAGAGCAGAGACACTTCACCCACAGGGACAGGAGGAAGAGGGCAGGGGGTGCAGAGGCTGGTAGATGCACGAGCGAGGCTCTGGGGGCTGGGGAAGTTCTGACTGCGTCTTCCTTCTCAAAGGCTGGCAGCTGGCAGGGAGGAAGGGACAAGAGAGAGGCTGGGGCTTGCGGGTGGAGGAACAAGTATGAAAGAGTCACCCAGCATGAGGGGAGGCGGCGGGCTCGGAACGGGTGCTGTGACTGCTGGACGTTATTAGGACCCACCTGAAGTTCACAGGGTCGGACTTGGCATGAGAGCAGTCAGGGCAGTGGTTTCTCGCAGCCCCATTCTGCCGCACAGGTGCGGGCGAGGAGCAGGCCGGCACGGCATTTGCGGGTGAAGACGCAGAATGAGGTAAGGGAGTCGGGGGGCTGTGAGGGAGGGATTGTCCCGCCTGTTTCATCCTGCTCAGGCCCCTCCCTGCTGGTGCCTGCACCCTCATTCCCTGCCGTGGGCTGTGTGGCCCTTTCCCTGCTCTGGTCTCACAACGAGCTTCTGGGAAGTGGCCACAGGTGACCACCCACACCTGGGGAAATGAGCTTCCCGCACATGGTTCCTCCGACCCAGAAAGCACCTCAGAGCTCACACACGCAAACCCGCGTCCTCCACCATCCTCCCCGAGCCACTGCGCGAGCTCTGCCTTCCCACTCTCCGTCTTTAGTCAGACACGAGGGCCGCCCATTCTGCCTCCTGGGTCTCTCCTGACTCCATCCCCTTCCCTCCATTCTCCACGGGCAACAGCCCCGTCCCAGCAGGGCCACCAAACCATGCAACTCCATTCCATCTGCGCATGCCCCACGTGCAGCCCCCAACTCCCTGGCTCCCCTACCTCACCTCCCGTACTGACCCCAGCTCCTGGCGCCTTGTGCTGGACGCGCCACGGCCTCCTGACTGGTCTCTCTTCCACAGGCCCAGCCAGTCCCACTCTATCCTCCCTGGGGTGCCTCAAAAATGCCCTCCTTCCCCTCTTTAAAACCCTACAGAGGCTCCCCGTGCCCTTGGGGGAAAGGCCAGCTCCTCAGCACCCCCATGCCCTCCCCCTCGCTGTGCCCCTCACTACGTTCTCTGGGCCCCTCTCTCCCCGCAGCAGCACCTGCCTGAGCTGCGGCGCACCCCCCCACACGCCCCATCAATGCCTGTTTGGTCGCCAGTCTCCAGGGTCTGGCCTGAAGTAAGGTTCGGTCAGTTTTGCTGATCTGGTGTGTGGTGGGTGAAGCTTCTGGAAGTAAGGAATGGGGGGGGGGAGGCAGGATTTAAACAAAAGGAATGCCCTGATCTCTCAGCCAAGTGACATAACAGCACCACCTACCACAGGACAAGCCAATAACAGGTGCCTCCTGAAGTGACACCCTGAGAAGGACATGACATCACCTATGGAATGTTCTTGCCCAAAAATGTTTAAGCTGAACCTAATCATGAGCAAGCTGTAAGACAAATGCAGAATGTGGGACATTCAAAACGGGCAATGTCATAAAAAATGTTTAAAGCAGGGATTAATCCAGATTAAAAGAGACTAAAGAGACATAATAACTAAATGTGATACCATGCTCCTTCATTGAAATTTTTTCTAAAAACAGCTATAAAGGACATTACTGGAATAAATACAGAAATGTTGATTCAGACTAACACATTAGGTCATTACTAAATTTTTCAGGTATAACAGTATAGTCGTTTTGTATTAATAGAAAAATGTCCTTGTGTCGAGAAATTCATGCCGAAGCATTTAGCGGTGAAGTGTTATAACGTCTGCAACTTACTTCCAAAAGGTTGAGAGAGAGAGAGAGAAATGTGGCAAAACGTTAACAATTGGCAAATGTAGGTCTCTGGGTTAAGAGCATATAGGTGGGTGTTTGTTGTACTACAGGGTTTGACAAGATAAAAAGTTAGGTGGGAGAAGGAAGAGAGTGGAAGGAGACACTTCAAAGAAGGGAGTCAGAGGAGAAGACATCCCTTTCTCTGAGTGGCCCACAAACCTGCAGCAAGCTGGGCTGGGGGCTTGCCCTAGGCTCGCCACCTAAGGGGGCCAGACCCCCAAGGCAGCAGACTCACCTGCGCGCACAGCCGCTCATTAGGGAGATGAGGGAAACAGCCAGTCCCAAGGGAGAGCAGCAGGGCAGCCCTCTGTCCCCGCTGAGCTGTGGCAAGGAGCCAAGTCTGGCTCCAGGCCCACCCCACCCCCTAACACCCCTCAAGGGGCAACAGCCTGAGTGTATCCTCCTGTTCAAGGAGCCAGGCTAAATATGGAGTCCCAGACATAAGACGCCGCTCAAAACAGATTTTCCTGGAAAAGACCATCTGGCAAAGGAGGTCTAGAGCATCGTCTGTCACGAGAGGCAGTGTTGCTCTCCTGCACGCCAATGTCCGGAATGGGAATGCCTTGATCCCACCTCCCTAGGAGACCCCAGTTTAGTGCCTCAGTTTCCCCCAAGGTCACCCCCTTTTCCAGATGGAGAGACACTCAGTCTCACCTCCCTGCTGAGTTGTATTTCCAGGGGAAAAGACAATGAGGTTGGGGACACAGATCTGAGTATCTGCCCAGGTGCAAATCCTGACTCTGCCACTTACTAACCAGGTGACTTTGAACAAGCAACTTCTCCCTGAGCTTCAATATCCTTAACCACAAAATAAGAATGATGGTAGCGCCTCCCTCTGAAGGCTGCTTTGTGTATGAGAGTACTTAGCACAGTGGTAGTGCTTAATGTATGGAAGCTGTGTGAGGTCATGCCTCCCCAGCCCCCCTCTCTCTCTCAGTCCTGTAAGAGCAGAAAGTCACTCTTTCCAGCCACTTTTGCTCCTTGTCTTTAGGAGGGACCGTGGGTGGCACTATTGTTCAGGTCTGCTTGGGGAACGTGCAGCGCATAGCCATCAGATCAAGACAAGCCGAGGAGGGAGACCTCTCAGCCTGGCCCAGGGCACCTGTGGGGCTACAGGGTGCAAATCACCCAAGCACTGAGACTTCAACTTGCAAGAGGCACCAGTGGGGGAGGCCTTCCAAGGGCATCCCAGTCATCCGTCTACCTTCAGTTGAGCCACCACCCACCTACTCACCCTAATGTGTAGGAACCCTCTGGGGGTTCTGGCCAAACCCTAGGGACCTGCCGTGTTTCCACCAGGACCAAACATCAATGGCCCCACTCAAAAGCCACTGCCTCCCACCACATACTGGGAACTGTTGGGAGGGCAGGTGTCTCCTCCAGAGACAGGAAGAGGGCAGTGGGGGCAGCTGGTTGGTTTTACTGATTCAAAGATCCCAGGTCACAGACCTTGCAGCTTCCCTGGGAAGCAGGTTCCTAACCTCCTAGGGCAGGGGGCGGAAGAATGACCGTATCCAGGGCCCAGGCTGGGTATGGATGTAGTCCCAGTGCCCCTTACCCACTCGAGCTGCCTGAGTAGCCCCCATTAAGCAGCTCTTAACGCTTCTTAGCCTTTTGGCTGAGATCAAGTGTAAGCAGCTCTTGTTTCCAGGGTCTGGAAGAAGGAACTAAGGGAGCCAGGAGAGTCCAAATGTCTCTCCCCAGACCCAGGCTGCCCATCTGCCCTGAACAAACCCTGAACGCTCTCCCTGGTCCCCATCAAGCTCAGCCTGGCTTATCCTGAGCCTGCCAGGAGTCTTAGACCCTTTCCATTGTGACTGGTGCTTCTGCTCCAGTTCTCTTCCCGGGCCCCCCAAGATGGCCCCAAGACAAAAGGGTGGGCTTGAGACAGTGGCCCCCTGGGCCTGTGCAAAAGCAATGCCCCCAGTTATCATTCCAGGGAGCCCCTAATCCTCCAGGAACAGCAGGAATCTGACTACCTCCTCCTAGAAGGGGCCAGCTGGGCAGAGTGGTCCCCACATCTGGACTCCCTGCCCCACCCAGCCGCAACAGCCCTCAAGGACCCCTCCCTCCCTGCTGCTGCCTCAGCCATTATGTGCCTCCTTGGCCCTGCCAGCTGCCTGCCACGCCCCCATGCTAGCCCCTGCTCTAGCAGCAGCCAGGGAGGCCTGGCCACCAAGCTCAGCTGTCAAAGTTGGGAAACTGGAAACAGAAATAAATCCTCAAAGCTGTTCCATCGTGAAGGTGGCTGCCAGCAGGCTCTGGCACCCAACACCCCAATCTCCGGCCACCAAGCTGCCACTAGCACCCCATCAATGCACACATACACTCAGATTATACAAAAAGGGGGAGAGGGGATCAGCAGGCAGAGCCCAGGAGACAATTGGGCTGGCCGGCCATGACCCTCCCTGCAGGCTGGGCTGGGGCTCTCCAGTGGCGCCCCATCCTGGCCCAGACCCGGCCATCCCGGGCTTCCTCGCTCGGCCCCATCTCCATGACAACCGTATCCTTCGGATGCTCCAGCCGCCGCGAAATTGATCTCGAAACGCAGCTTTGTTAGCAGACCCAAGCGGCACGGAGGGCGGAGGGCGACGCCTGCCACCCACCATGCGCCCCCTCCTCCCCAGCACCCTCTCCTGGCCCCCAGCTGGCTGCGAGAGGGGAGGGGCGGGGTCCCGGAGCACGCGGGCCCTAGGGACAAGGCGGCCCTGCGGCCCCACTCACCGCTCCTGGTCCCAGCCGCTGGGTCCAGCCTGTCACGGCGGGGCCATGCGGAGGCCGTGCTGGACTGACCGTTCGGCTCCGCCGCCGCCTGTCGGAGCTCCCAGCGCCCGCTTCTGTCCCTTCAGGTGTCAGAACCGCGGCTGTGGAGAAGCTGAGCAGAGATGCGGGGACGGACGGCAGGAGGGAGGGAACGAACGAAGGTGGAGGGAGGGAGAGAGGGAGGAGCGGGAAGGGCGGGGGAAGGGGGGGACTGCGGGCGGGCGGGCGCGGAGCCGGGAGGTGACAGCAGCCACCCAGCCCGTCCCGCCCACCACGCCTCTGCACAGAGTGCTCCACCTAATGCCCCAACCCTGTCAGGGAGGGTGCGAGCAGCCCTGTCCCTCACGGTCAGGAGCCGGGCCCTTTAATAAAGTGGGGGAGGGGAGCGCCGCAAGGTTCCGCCCCCTCCTAGCCCCACTGGGCCCCTCTGTCCTCGAACCCCAGGCCAGACCCAACCAGCGCCCCCTCGGCAGGACCCTCCCGCCGCAGATCCTGAGTCCTCATGACCTGCTCGGCCATCCTGGAGGCGCTGGAGGGGGCGGGTCCTTTCCTCGCGGTAAGACTCCTGCCCTCTACCCACCCCACCAGGCGCAAGCCCAGGGACACCCACACTCGGGAGGAGCAGGGAGGCAGGGGCAAGGCGGAGGTCCTCAGAGAGAGGGAGACTGAGCCCTTGAGACCTACTGAGACAGAGGGACGGACAGACCCGGGTAAGGGGTGAGAAGGAGAGTCTGAGACAAAGTTGGAGGGGAGGAGGGCAGAAGAGAGAAGAGAAGGACAAAAGAGAAAGAGGACAAGGGAGGTGGGAAGTGAGGAGCCCGTCCAGCCAAGGATGCAAGTCCCACTGCCGGGTCAAGAGGAAGCCACACTAGGCAGCTATAAGGTGACAGAGAGAGAGTGCTCTGGGCTGTGGGAACCTTCTCCCAAGTCACCTGCCCCACAGTCTCTTCCCCCAAGGCTAGTCATGACCTTGAAGCCCTCCCCTCAGGCTAGGTGTGTAACTCTGAAGATGAGGGTTGACCAGACTGTACCTGGTCTAGACGTTAAGAAGAACTTCCAGCCTGTGAAGCTTCTGCAGAGCAAGACTCCACCTCTCAGAGAAGCAATAGAGCGCCACCCACAGGGAGCTAAAGCAACCTGGCACTGGGGGAGGGAGAGGGGGTGAGCAGGTCTGGTCCCTGGGAGAAGGGAAATCAGGTTAGAGTCAGGAGGCTGACACAGGAGGCTACTTTCTACCTTGCTCCTTCCATTCCAGCCCCAGGGGCTGTTCACCAAACCCAGCTCCTTCCCACCTCCAGACCTTTGCAGATATTCCACACTCTGCCTGGTAGGGTATTGATCCTGCTGTGCTCAGTGAACTCCTACTCAACCCTCAAATCCCTGCTTAAATGTCCCTTCCTCCTTGAAGCCTTCTCTCACCTTCTTTCCACCCATACATATGCAGACAGTCAGGGACTCTCTTCCTAGGGAGCAGGAAGAGGATTTGTTGACCTATGAGGGGTGTCTGACCTATTCGGAGCGACAGTAGTTGGAGGTGTGGGATCTGAGCTGTGATTAGTCTCTCTTCAACCTTGGCTAGAACTGGAGCTAGGGTTTCATCAACCCTGGTGACACCTCTGCTGTTAACTGTGCATCTACCAAAGCCACAGTTTATGCTAAGAGCCTTCCATGTGTTATATTTAACCCTCAAAACAATCCTACAACCCATTTTACAGATGAGAAAACTGAGGGTCCAAGAGCATAAGTCACTTGCTCAAAGTCCAGGTCTGAACCTCTGGACACAGCTGGGCAGTTGAGAGGGCACTCAGACCACACCCCTTCACTGCCTATCAAACACCAGGACATTCCCACAGAGCACAGAAACAAGGGGGCCACTCTGTGGAGGTGCCCAGGATCTTCTTGAAGGGCATAGAAAGAGCATGGTTTCCCTGCTGTCCCACACTGTACCCTCTGCCCTCTGCTACCTGTATGCAGGGAGGGGCGGCACCCAGCAGGAGCTGTGGAGGGAAATGCAGGTGACAGGGCTTTGATTGCACACTCCCCATCCTCAGGACCCATAACCTCAAGTCACAGCGAGACACCATGGTGGGCTTCGGTTTCCTCATCTGCACACTGAGGCCAGTAAGAAGCCCTCTGTTGCAGGGTTGGGATGGGACAAAAGGAGCTGATGTGCCCAAGCCCTGGGACTCAGGGGCACTCAACAGGCCATGGCTATCCCGCTGCAAGGATGATTTGCTCATGGAATGGATTATCCAATTTCCGTCCCCCAAGGACTCCGAGCCCTCTGAGGGCAGGGTCTGCCCTGTTCACAATGTGTCCTCAGCACTGAACACACAGTCTGGCTTAATAAATTCCGTAGATGGAAAGAACAGAAGGGCACATGCAGCTGTCTCACCACGTAACCTGCGCCAGGCTGGTCACAGAACCTGGTCTCCGCCCTGGATCTGACCCCATCCTATGCAGTTCTGGAAGCCTGTCGCAGGAGCTTCTAGTCCAGCCTCTGCCCGTCCTGGCTGTGTGGCCACGGGCAGCTGTAGCCTTTCCTGAACCTCACCTTCCCTTCTGCCAAGTGGAACTGGCTCCAAGGGCTCAAAGGGCTGTCTGAGGCCACAGGTGGGCTCTGCGTGGAGTGTTTCAGGGGCCTTGGACATGGGAGAGAGGATTACTGTCGTTATTCCTTTTGCCTCTTGAAAGGGAGCAGGGTCAGCGTCCCCAAAGCCAGCAGCCAAAATGCACCATGTTCCCAGCACCCCTCGAGGGAAAGAATCCTCAGCTTCTCCTGTTCCTCCAAGCGACTTCCTTTCCTCCCCTACCCCACCTCCTCCCCTGAGGGCGTCTCACAGCAAGGCAGGAGCTGAAGGCTGGACCAGTGACCCTCCTGGCCCTTGGCTTGGTCCCTGGGGAGAGCGCAGGAGAGGTATGGGAGGGCCCAGATGCACTGGGAGTGGCCAGCGCCCCGGCAGGGGCAGGGGTGCAGCTCCCAGCCCACTGAGCCCACCACAGACCCCTGCCACAGTGAGGCTTCTACCTGCCCCGCTGCCTTCCTAGGCCCAGCAGGACCTCCTGCTCTCCCTTATCCTGGGCAGGCTGGGCACATCCAGGGAGGAGAAGAGGCCAAAGCCTGAGATCCACCAACTGGAGGGACTCATTCGGGTCCAACCCTGAGCTCTAGGAGGCTTGGCTCGGAAAGCCCCCAAAACACCCAATTCTCCCAACATCCAGCTGGGAGACTGAGGCCTCAGGAGGGGAGGCTGGGTTGCGATTCGCCAGGCCAGTCCTAGAGTCTCAGTGAGCACCTGCTGTGTGCCCAGCCCTGCTCTGAACCCACCCCGGCCCTCAGCACCACTGCATCCCCAAAATAAAGTCCCCAACTCAACTTACCTTGTGTCCTCTCCTGACACTTCCCACCTCAAATTTGATGTTCTAGGACATCTCCCACCCTCATACACACCCTCCAACCGTTTCTAGTGACCTCACTTTGCTTACACAGGTTCTCTGCCTAGGAGGCCTTTCCTCCACCCACCCTCACTTGCCTAATTCCTCTCGACCCTCCAGCCACTATCCTATTTCTTTTTACCTATTATGGCAAAGCTGCTGGAGAAAGCTGTCCATGCTCACTGTCTCCAATCCCTCTCTCTCTCTCTCTCAGGAGCTGCGATCCAGCTCTTGTCCCTCCACCCACACATAAGTCCACTGACACCATTCATCACAGTCACCAACACAGCTGAGTACTGATGTGCAGACTGGGCACTGCACAAGAGCACCTGGGGTGACAAAGGGTGGAGAGGAGGCTGAAACCCAGCCTGCTGACCTCTCACCGTGCAGCGTGCCCCGGTGCAAGGCTGCATCTACCAGCGAAAGGGACACCTTTTTCTTTACACCCTGGTGTCTGCCCTCTGTGTGCCTGCATAGCCAGGTCCATCTGGAATGGCCGCCCTTTTCTGACGTTTGTACGAGGTGCTGGTCCTCAGCGTCTGCCACAGTGCCAAATCCGAAGTCAATTCACAGGCCTCACCATCATTTTTTGGTAGCATTTGACACATTGGATCATCCCCTCCTCCTTGAAATGCTTCCTTCCCTTAACTTCTAGAACTCCTTCCCGCCATGCTCTTCCTCTTCCTCCCTGGCTGGGCCTTCTCGTCATCCTTGCTGGTTTCTCCTCCCCTCTCTGACCTCCAAATGCCGGAGCGCCCTTGGTCTCTCCCTCTCACACTCTCCTGTGCTGGGCCCACCTTGGCTTCAAAGCCCAGCTAAACCCTGGTAACTCTCAGTGTGATTCTCCAGCCGGGACCTTTCCCTCCGCGGTCAGATCCAAGTGCTGACCTGAAGGCGCCACCAGGATGTTCAAAGAGCAGCTCCATCTTAACCCAACCCAAACTGACCTGCTCTTCCTGTTCACGGTAAATGTCACGACCCTCGTTCCATCAGCTCAGGCCCCAAACCGGGCAGTCATACTTGCCTCCCTTTCTCTCACACCCCACATCCACTCCCTCGACAAACCTGTCAGATTTACTTTCAAAGTATGTCCCCAACTGGCTACTTCTCATCAGCTCCATTGCCACCACCCTGGCCTGAGCCACTGTCATCTCTCACCCGGATTATTCCTGTAGCCTCCTGACTGGTCTCCCTGCTCCCACACAGAGCCACTACCGTCATTCCCAACACAGCCACCAAAGGGATCCTGTTAAATGTAACTCAGATCAGCTGGGTGCGGTGGCTCACGTGTGTACTCATAACACTCTGGGAGGCCAAGGCAGGAGGATCACTTGAGGCCAGGAGTTCGAGACCAGCCTGAGCAACAGCAAGACACACACAAAGAGTCTCTACAGAAAATTAAAAAATTTAAACTAGCCAGGCACCTCCTCCTTTATGGCTCAGAGTCAAACCAAGTCTTTACACTGCCACAAAGTCCTACAAGATCTGGCTGCCACAATTTCCCTGACCTCACTCCCCTCCAGCCACACCAGCCTCTGCCTACTTGCCGTTCCCCTAACGCCCGCCTCAGGGCCCGCGCTTGCTGCTCTCTCTGCCTGCAACACTCCTCCCCCAAGTGGCTGCATGGCTCACCGCTCCAATGTCACCTTCCCCGACCACTCACCCCTCCCTCACACGCCTCCCATTTCCCTGCTTTCCTCCCCACCACACATACGTGTGTACTGCACGTCACTGGTGTGCTCTGGTTACCGTCCCCCACCTACCGTCACGAGACCATAAGCTCCATGAGGGTAAGAATTTTGTTCCTTTACTGCTGTGCCCCTAGGGGCGAGGCCAGTGCCCCTGACACAGTACACACTCAGAAAGCGCTCAGCTAACGAATGCCTCAACAGAGAAAGAATGAAGGTAACTCTATACTAAAAACGGATTTGAAACAAACACACAAAAAAAGTGATGTGCGACAGCAGCTGGCTGGAGGGCTGGGGGCCACTTCAGCCAGGTGTTCTGGAAAGGCCTCTCTGGGGAGGTGACCCCCAGGCTGGGCAGGCACCCCCAGGCTCACACAGCGCCGTGGTCTTCCCCAGCACAGCACACACCACACTGTGTGGTCACTGTCGGGACTGGACGCTGTGTGAGAACAAGGACCCTCTCGCTCCTCTCTGAGTCCCCAGCTCCTCCTCGAGCCCAAGCCAGCATAAAGTAAGCACTCAAAAGGTGACGAACCAGAGAATGAAGGAATGAGAGGCCACGGACAAACCCATGTGCCGGCCACAACTCTGACAGTAGCCAGAGAGGCCTGGGGTGGGATCCTTGGAGCCCCAGGGTCTGTAAATGTGGAGAACGTCACCATGCTCCTGTGGTAGCTAGGAAGGAGTGTGAGGAGGAAAGCCCACTCTCACTGGACTCCCCTGACCTAGAGGGCCAGCAAGTCTGAGGTAAGGGGACAGTCACCTGGAGGTGAGCAAGGCCACAGGCAGGAGAAAAGTGAGAGTGCTCAGGCTCTGAGAGCTGCCTGTCCCAGCCCTTCCCCCAGCAAGCATGGCCCTGCCAGCGCTGGGCGAGGGATGGTGGACAAAGCCCCAAAGGGAGTGCCAGGGACTTGCCGTGCCTAGAGCCAGCCGGCCTTGGGCCCAGGGCACAGGCAAAGCCTGGCCCAGAACTTCATCTGAGGGCCTTTGTGGGCCTCCGGGAGCCCGTCCAGGGGAATGCTGGGAACCGGCCGTGGTGGGATGGGGTGGGCACCCCCTGCTTCCGGAGGTCCAGCTGGCCATCCAGGCCTGGGTCGATGGGGGATTAGGGGACAAACCCCTTCTGCCCCTCAAATCCCTACTCTCAGGGAGGTGACCCCAGCCCGTCCCAGACATTCAGAGCCGCTAGGATTGGAGTGGCAGCAGATCCCGTCCCAGTTACGAAGCCCAGGGAGGGTGGGCTCGGCTGGGTTAGGGTTAAGTTAGGTTTGAGGCTGACACCCCCCTCTCCCCACGCTCTCCCCCCAAGAATCCCGCCGGGAGGGAAGTGGGCAAGCCTTTTTCCAAAGCAAAGGGACAAGGGACATGTCGAGTCTTGCCCAGGGAGGCGCGGCCAAGCCGGGAAGGTTCCCGGGAGGGCGAGCTCGGGCGGAGCGGGGAGCTGTGCCCGGCCCGGGGGCTCTCTGCCTCCCCCTGCCGGCCGCACGCAGAGTTACCAGAGCGGCGGCGTCACCGGGCCCAGCCCGGCCCCGGGTCCTCGGAACGCGGCCCCGCTCGCGCACCCTCAGGAAAGGAGCGAACGGAGGTGGTGCGGGTCATCGCCTTGCCGCAGCACCAGGCCCAGCCGCGGGCACTCCATACCCAGCCTCCGTGTCGGGATGCTCGCTCGTCTGGAAGTCATTATCTGATTCGATCCGAGTATTTCCTCCACTTTGCCCGGCCTGTCTCCGAAAGCCATGCTCTGACACGACACGCATAGAAAACTGAGGCTCCTCTGACTGTCCCATGGTGACCCAGGCCCCCTGTTCCTACAGCCAGAGACCACAGGGAATTGCGGGGCGTGCAGGTATTACCCCCACCGCCGCTGGGACGGTAACTGGCCTAGATCCGAAAAGTCGCCCCGCCCAAGCCGTCCGGGCGCCCAGGCAGCCCAGCAAAGGGACTCTTTTGGGGTCGGAGCGCCACCTACTGGCGTTTTCGGGAACTGCGCCTGCGCCACCAGGCGGACTCCCTGGCTGGGAGAGACACCCATCCCAGTGGCACTGGCCGCTGACTTTTATCAACGGCGCTCTGTGCAACAGGCTCACGCTAAGTTCTTGGCACACGTCATCATCTCATTTCAGCCTCACATGAACTAACGAGGTGGACATTAGTCATCCCGTTTCACCTGTGAAGACACTGCACCTCAGAAAGTTAAGTGACTCACCCCAGAGCACACTTCTAGTCGGTACTGGGCAGAGCCCAGACTCCACCCCTGGTGCGTGCCTTACCTGGGCCTTTCTACCTGCACGGCGGGGCCGCGGGGAGCTGCGGAATGAGCTCTAGTGGGGAGGTCTCCCCGTTCCTGCTTCCCACCCACGCTGGGGCAGAATCTATCTCAGCTTAGCTCGCAGCTCAGCGCGGGCTCCCCTCAGTCTGTCTTGCCCCCGTTACTGTCCATGTCCTTCTCCCCCGACAGTTGAGAACTCCCCTGGGGCAGGGTCACGGCGAATCCGTTCCCATGCCCACCTCCATCCAGCGCTAATGAGTGAGCGTCCTCTGTGCGTCCTCTGTGTGCTCAGCTGCTCTCACTTGGGACTGCACTGGGGCCACCTGCAG
The DNA here is from genome assembly GCA_963575035.1 of Avahi laniger. Taxonomy (NCBI): domain Eukaryota; kingdom Metazoa; phylum Chordata; class Mammalia; order Primates; family Indriidae; genus Avahi; species Avahi laniger. The sequence goes on from CAUYSK010065468.1 coordinate 46,339, forward strand.
GCCCCACCCAGCCGCTTCCTCACTGCCCAATTCAGGAGCTCAGGGAGGTACCTTGTAAGTGGTTACAGGTGACAGAAACTCAATTCGAACTGACTACAGTGAAAAGGAAAAGGGGCTGGTATAAATGAAAAGCCAAGTTCAGGAGCAGACCCAGCCCCAGGCAGTACAGACCCAGGCTCTCAAATGCGGTCTCTCCCCACGTCTGTAGCCCAGCACTCCTCTGCATCGGCTCCATTTCCAGGAAGGCTTTTCCAACAAGGTGCCAAGATGGCTAAGGCAGGTCTGAGCTTACGTCCAGCTTTGAGGGAAGCCTTCCCCCTCCCAACAGTACAGTCCGTGCAAAAGGCTCAGCATCCTGTCTCATCGGCCCAGCCAGTAAAATGTGCCCAGCCCTGAACCAGTCACTGTGGCCTGAGGAGTCAGTGACCCCCTTGGAGTGAGGAGTGGAGCAGCCCCAGGCAATCCACATGGACTGATGCGGAGGGGACATGTCCCAAAAGAAAGCAGGCGGAGCACTCCCAGGAGAAGGAGGGTGGCTGCTGCACTGCAGACGGCTCTAATGTCCATGACACCTGGCCATGCCGGAAACCGTTTTCCTGACCCTAACCCATTTTTAGATAGGAGACCCCTTCCCAAATTATCATACTTCCTTCCTTCATGCATTCATTCAACAAATATTAATATATATTGAGCCCCTACAGGTACCAAGCACTATTCTGGGTGAACCATATCAGTAAACAAAAAAGACAAAAATCCTTGCCCTCCTGAATCATGCTTCCAGTGGGGGTGGAAAGAGAGGAAAACAATAAACATAATAAATAAGTGAAGTTGACCCCATTATAGGCACTGACAAGTACTGCAGGGGAGACAGGGCTCCCTAAAGGGCAGCAGGATGAGGGGTGTTGCAACTTTAAACAGTGTTAACAGTGTTACTGGTAGACGCTTTGAAAAGATGAATTTGAGCAAAAACAAGGAAAAAGCAAGGAACTTTGTCATGTAGACATATGGCAGAGGACAGCCTGGGGAGGAGGAAAAGCCAGTGCAAAGGCCCTGAGGTGGGAGTGTGCTGGACATGTTCGTGGAACGCACAGAGCAACAGAAACAAGGGAAGGATGTAGGAGATGAGGGCAGAGAGGGAAATAGGGAACCAGATGATGAAGGGCCATGTAAGCCATTGTATGGACTTTGGCTTTGACTCTTAGTGACAGGAGGAGCCACCAAAGATTTCGGGCAGAGAGCTAAACTGATCTGACTGGTATTTTCAAAGGATCCCTCTAGCTGCTGCTTTGAGGATAGATTGGAGGGGTCAGGTCTGAAACCAGTTCGGAGGCAAGTACGACATCAATTGGCCATCCAGGCAGAGATGCTGGAGAGGCAGACAGAAAATCTGGGCTGGAGATATACATTCGGGATGATGGGTGAGGGCCCCATGGGAGTGCAGACAGGTGCGTCTCAGGACCGAGAATGGAGCCCTGAGGCCCTCCCATATAAAGAGCTGGGGGAGGTTGGACGCCGTGTAATCCTAGTACTCTGGGAGGCCAAGGCAGGAGGATTGCTTGAACTCAGGAGTTCGAGACCAGCCTGAGCAAGAGTGAGATGGTGGTGTATGCCTATAATCCCAGCTACTTGGGAGGCTGAGGCAGGAGGATCACTTGAGCCCAGGAGTTGGAGACTGCAGTGAGCTA